>JAKTQJ010000028.1:47433-150377 GCA_030558835.1 Blastobotrys illinoisensis | reverse complement strand
GGGGCTCTGCCCCCCAAACCCCCCGTAGCTGGGGGCCAGCCCCCAGACCCCCGTATATACAATATAATACATTAGTAGCTATCTAGTGAGGCTCTTCAAAACGTTGTAGCCGGCAATGGTGTTGAACTTGGTCCACTCCATAATGCTGCTGGCGACATAGCCGCCCTTCTCAGCGTCCCTCAGTCTCTCGCGCGCAAAGTCAAACGTGTCGCGGAACCCAGTCGACTTGTCCTGCACCATGAAAAGCTCGCTCGCAGCGTAGACCGAGCTCACCGCAGCCCGCTTCGTGTACCACGAAAAGTCCGAGGTCCGGTCGTTCGCCAGCCACCACAGCTCGTCCGACAGCTCATGCAGCTCCTCCAGACTCCCGACCAGGTTCCCCGGCTGCGTCATGATGGCCAGCGCCTCGCCGAGCCGCGGCTGGATCGCCTCGTTGCCTTCGAGCCGCTTCACCAGCAATTGCTCGAGCTTGTCATAGCTCGACTTGCCGCTCAGCTCGGCCTTGCCAAGGGCCTCCCGCTGCATCCGGAGGTGGAATCGGACGAGATCAAACGCCCCTCCGGGGAATACCGCGTGGGTAGCGTCGCTGTACCCGCACTCTCGCGATCCAAGCAGGAGCGCCCGCTCGAATCCCTCCTTCGGGACATGGCCCAGGGCGTGCCTGAGGATCTCCACCTTCTTCTGGCCGCCGCTCAGCTGGCTGTACCCTCGTCGAAACACGTTCATCGTTGATCGCATGATCCTCATCCCACAGGTTTGGCTTTTTCTCGTGCGGCCTGCGCGGCGCGTTACGCTGTTGGGAGAGTTTGTTACGGCGTTGCGGGAACATCTGCCGTGGTGAAATAGCGTTAATTCACATTCGCTTGCATAGGCAAGTTACAACAGACCGTTATCAGCCATTCCCACTTTAATTCCACCATAAACACGGCCTAGTACCCTCTACAGAGCACACTTGGGGGGCCCTGCCCCCCAAACCCCCCGTGGCTGGGGGCCAGCCCCCAGACCCCCGTTACTCAGCTGAAATAGCGTTAATTCACATTCGCTTGCATAGGCCATATCAAACCCTCGCTTTCACGCCATTGATGGTCCAATTCTACCATTAATAAGGTCTAATCACACTCCAGAGCACACTTGGGGGGCTCTACCCCCCAAACCCCCCGTGGCTGGGGGCCAGCCCCCAGACCCCCGTTGTTCCGCTGAAATAGCGTTAATTCGCATTCGTTTGCATAGGGGTCTTCAAACGGTCGCAGACGTGGTATTTTCGCCCAGTTTTCGCACACAAGCCCTCTCCCGTAGTTGAACTTGCCGCAAAGGGGGGTCTGGGGGTTTCCCCCAGCCATGGGGGGATTGGGGGGCTGGCCCCCCATGTGCCGGAGGGGTTTGTTACGCTGTTGGGAGAGTTTGTTACGGAACTTTTGTGGTGGTGAAATAGCGTTAATTCACATTCGTTTGCATAGGGCGTTGTAAACGGTTGCAGACGGGCTATTTTCGCCCAGTTTTCGCACAGAGGCCCTCTGCCGTAGTTGTACGTGCCGCAAAGGGGGGTCTGGGGGGAACCCCCCCAGCCACGGGGGGTTTGGGGGGCTGGCCCCCCAAGAGCCGGTTGGCGTTGCTGGGAAGTTTGTTACGGCGTAGCGGAGAAGGGGCGGGGCGCGCGAGGGTCCCAGGGGAAGGCTGGGGGTTTGTTGTGGACGACAGCAACTGCACTTGAACGAAAGGACCGGAGCGAGCTAGCGAGACGGTCAGGGCGAGGAACGACACAGTGTAACGATAAGCGAGACACAAGGCGTTTTCCCAATGGCGACGCTGACGATGCTGCAAAAGAACGCTGGCTCTGCGGGCTACGAGCCACTGGAGAACACGGAGGACCTGGTCAAGTTCCTCAAGCACAAGGCGGTTCCGCGGCCCGCGGACAAGAAGAGCGCGCAGAAGGCGGTGGCGAAGCCGCGCAAGGCCAACGGGCCCGTCATGACGCGCAAACGTACGTTGCAAGCGCTGGGTACGGAGGTTACGGGGTGTGCTAACGTTGTAGGGAGCTCTTCGACGTCGTCGTCGAACTCGAGCCTGACGACGCTGCCGTCGCGGGCGCAGTACGCGCTGGTGCTTGCGCTGGCGCCGCTGAACAGCACGTTTGAGAAGAAGACGCTGATCGTGCCGTTTGCGCCGGAGGTGCTCAAGCTCGGGCGGCAGACGAACCAGCGCACCGCGCCGGCGCCGGACAACGGCTTCTTCGACAGCCGCGTGCTGAGCCGGCAGCACGCCGAGCTGTGGGCGGACCGGGCGACGAACCGGGTGTGGATCAAGGACGCCAAGTCGTCGAACGGCACGTACGTCAACGGGCGGCGGCTCTCGAGCGACAACCAGGAGTCGGAGCCGCACGAGCTCAAGAAGAACGACCTGCTCGAGCTCGGCATTGACATCACGAACGACGAGGGCACGTCGCTGCTGCACCGCAAGATCTCGGCCAAGGTCGAGATGATCTCGATGATGTCGCTCATGGCGTCGACGCGCAAAGCGGGCATTGGCGAGCTTGGGGGTAGGGAGGAGGCGCCGCGGCCGGACTCGCTCGACGTGGCGCTGTTCGGGGACGTGGACGCGACCCTCGAGGACCTGGCGCTCGTCCACGCGTCGAACAGCATGAGCGGCATATACATGAACAGCGGCGTGAGCAACATGATAGCATTCGAGTCGACGGTGCGCCGGCTCATTGGCGAGATACAATTAGCCAAGCAGGAGGGGGCGAAGATGGGCAGTGTCGCGCGGCTGCTCGAGAAGGTCAATGCGTCGCAGACGAAGACGACCGTGTTGGAGACTCTGGCGGAGAAGCTCGAGGCCAGGGAGGCCCAGGTGCAGTCGCTGGAGCAGCGGCTCCAGCAGAGAGAGGACGAGCTGGTGCGGCTGCGCCAGGAGTTTCACTCGCTGCAGCAGGCCCAGTCCGTTGACCCACCACCTGTGGAGCCGCCTTTGGAGCCACCTGTGGAGAGCAGAAGCAATGGGGGGCCCTCTGGCAGCGAGGAATCCAGCTCCAGCGGTGGCCACGAAGACGAACGCAGTGAGGCAAAGGAGGAGGACATTCTGTCCTCTGCGACCTCTCTGCTGAACTCTGCAAAGAGCAGCGAGTCGGACCGGCGGCTGCAGACGGTGCTTTCCGAGCTCGCGGAGACCAAGTGTAAGCTCGAACTGTACAGAAACCGGGCGCTGGCCGCTGAGGACATTGCGATGAAGAGCTCCAAGACCATTGCCGAGCTGGTGCAGGCGCTCGAGGAGCGCCAGGACGCGAGCGCGCTCGACTCGGCCGCGGCGCTCGACGCCTCGCCCGCGCTCAGCGCGCTCAAGCAGGAGCCGCCGCAGGCGGCGGAGGACCAGGCCCTGGGGGCCGGCCGCGCCGTGACGGCAACAAGCCTGGGCAGCGGGGTTCGCGCCATTCCTGTGTCTAGCGCAGTCGGGGTAGTCATCATTGGCATTGGCATCATGACGGTCATTAATTCCTTCGCCAGAGACCGGTAACCGCGGCTGCGCTTTTCTACAATGTAGAATTATTCTTTTCTTCTCTCTCTCTCTGAGCTGGTATCATTTATATCTCTGCTCGCGATTGATACAGTCGAGCTTATTTATTCTTGGCCTTTGGCCGAGATAAAAGAACTGCATGCATCTCTAAAATGACCCGTTACTAATATCCGTAATATAATATACCGCTAATCGGCAATTCTCTACCTCCAATTACCATGTATACTGCAAAACGTAGGCTCGAATAGCCCGAATGCTGCGCGGCCGCAACGCCGTAACAAACTCTCCCAACAGCGTAACAACCGTGCCTGGCACTTGGGGGGCCAGCCCCCCAAAACCCCCGTGGCTGGGGGGGTTCCCCCCCAGACCCCCCCTTTACAAAGGGTGTAGAATACTCCAGTGCAAAACTTTAGGCTCGAATGGCCCGAATGCTGCGGTTTACAACGCCGGCCCTATGCAAACTAATGTCAATTAACGCTATTTCACCACGGCAAATGTTCCCGCAACACTGTAACAAACTCTCCCAACAACGTAACGCGTAGCGGCACTTGGGGGGCCAGCCCCCAAACCCCAGTGGCTGGGGGGAAAACCCCCCTTAACAAAGTTATTAAAATCAATTGTCTTTGCTAGATTAAAATCAATTGCCTTTTCCATATTAAAAGTTGATCTGGTTACCGCCTAAGGGTCTCTGTACAACGTTTTCCAAAATTTCAACACCATACCATCTCAGTACATTGGTCTATACTCGGAGATCAATTGTAGTACCGGTAGGGATTACGGTACTTGTCGACACTACAACTAAAGATCGGAGCCCGACTTCCAAACCAATCAAACACTAATCTATCTCAGTACATTGGTCTAATGAGCCAAAGATTATATATCTACTCGGGATCAATCATAATAGGTTATGGTATTTATCGACACTATAACTAAAGGTGCTGGTGCCTGCTTCTAAATCAATCAAACACCAATCTATCTCAGTGCATTGGCCAGCTCATTAAAACGGGTCTACCATAGCAGTACAATGCAGCATAGAATAAATGTAGGACCACCTTTGCAGAACCAATTGAATATGAGAAATGGATAATCAACCAATTGGTAATAAGAAAAGGATTAACAACCAACCATTGATAATAAGAAAAAGATTGATAATAAGAAAAAGATTAACAAGACAAGGGGGCAAGCCCCCTTGAACCCCCACTGTAGTATGTAGCCATTGAACAATACGTCTATGACTAGAGTGTACCGTAAGAGGATAGTATGCCCCCATTGAAGAGTGTAACCAATTGAAGAATACATATATCGGTAGAAAGATGGATTCAAAAGACAAGGGGGCAAGCCCCCTAGAACCCCCACTGCAGCATATAGGCAATTGAGCGATACAATAGGAACCCCCACTGTAGTATGATTGAACAATACGTCTTATGGCTAGAGTGTAGTAGGATAGAATGTCCCCATTGAAGAGTGTAACCAATTGAAGAAGATATCTATCGGTAATAGGGGGCAAGCCCCCTTGAACCCCCATTGCAGCACAAAGGCAATTGAGCGGTACAATAGGAATTAATAAGACTAGGGGGCAAGAAGGATGGATTAAAAAGACAAGGGGGCTTGCCCCCTTGAACCCCCATTGCAGCATATAGGCAACTGAGCGATACAATACCCAGATATCAACTGTAATAGGTTGTGGTACTATAACTAAATATCCTGGAGCCCGACTTCCAAATAAATCAATAACCGACATAGTACACCAGTCTAACGAGCCAAGGATTCGATCCACTCGGAGATCAATTGTAAGAACTACAGGAGCCGACTCCCAAATCAATCAAACGCCTTATTACGTATGGTGCTCCAGTGGTGCAATACAACAGTAAAAATGATTGAAAAGCCAAGGGGGCAAGCCCCCTTGAACCCCCCATTGGAGAGTGTACCCAATTGAACAATACCATTAGAAAGACAAGAGGGAAAGCCCCCTTGAACCCCCATTGGAGGGTGTAACCAATTGAGCGATACTATTAGAAAGACAAGGCAAGCCCCCTTGAACCCCCAATGAAGCTGTAACCAGTGGTACAATACAGCAGTAGAAATGATTGAAAGGCAAGGGGTGTGCTATTTATTTATTGCCAGAGCGTAATGCTGGTACGACAATTGGGGGGCCAGCCCCCCCCAAACCCCCCGTAGCTGGGGGGGTACCCCCCAGACCCCCTACACCAAGATCATCGATAATCAATTAATAAACTACGAATCAATAATAGTGCAATGCAGTTTGTCGGCAAAGACACTGGCAAAAGTGTTGGCGACCTGGGCCACCGTAACCCCGCGAAGCGCCGGGTTCTGCTGCAGCATCGTCGTCGTCTTCTTGTCCGGAAGACCACACGCCACAATCCTATCAAACCACCATGTGTCCGTCGACACATTGAGCGCAATGCCGTGACTAGTCACGTTCCGCCGCACATGGATGCCAATGGCCGCAATCTTATGCGTCTCGTCCACCCAAACACCCGTATCCTCCGTCCGCATGCCCTTGATCCCATACACCCTGAGCGTGTCTATGATAGCGTCCTCCAGCAAATTCACGTAGCACCGCGGAGAGACCCCAAACGCCCGCAAATCAATAATCGGATAGCACACGAGCTGCCCCGGGCCGTGGAAAGTCGTCTGGCCGCCCCGGTACGTCTCCACAAACTCCGCCCTGCCCCCGGCCTCAAAGTGCTTGATCTCTGCGCTGGTCAGATGGCCCCGCTCCCGCCGCCCGCAGGTATACACAGGGTTCATTTCAAACGCCAGCAGCGTCGGCGGCACCGCGTCCGCGCGCTTCTTGAGCTTCCAGTCAAGGCTCGCCTTGACAAGCGCCTCCTGGGCCTCCCCCGCCGCGGAATACGCCGACAGGCCCGTAGGCGGCACAAAGTGCAGCGCCGCCGGCTTGGACGCCAGCGACGGATTCAGCCCATACCGGAACGGCGAGCACGAGGCAAACCCCCGGCGGATCACTCCAGCTGTCAGCATTGTCGTGGAGGGGAACCCTGCGCTCGTTCGCCACGGCCTATGCGCGGTGAGACTCGGCGGACCCCGGCAGGCGAAAATTTCCAGCCGCAGACTCCCCCGGCCGAAGAGCGCGTAAGCGGAGGAAAATGGACACTTTCTACGCCTGGCTCAAGGAGGGCGGGTCCTTCGTGAGCCCCAAGATCCAGGTCCAGGACCTCCCGGGCAGGGGCCGCGGTGTCGTTGCCACGGAGCGCATCCCTCAGGGGACCGTCCTGGCACATATCAAACGCAAACAGCTCGTCAATCTCGAGACGCTCAAACAGCGCATCGCAGAGGACGACACAGTGGGCCGCAGGGCGCTAAGGATCCTCCCCGGGCCGCTGTTGCTGGCGTGGTACGTCTACCGGCACTCGGGCGACCCCAGCAGCTACTGGGCGCCTTTCATCCGCATGCTGCCCACTGTAGAGGAGCTCAAAACGGTTCCGCTCATGTGGGCGGCCCAGGAAAGAGGCCAGCTGCCCTCGGGGGTGCTGAGGCAGCTGCTGACGCAGTACACAAAGTTCCAGTCGGACGTGGAGCTGGTGAAGAACGACGTGTGCGACGACAGGCTGCGCAGCGAGTTCGATGTCGCCAAATTCAAGCACGCCTGGCTCTGCGTCAACACGCGGTGCATCTACATGAACGTCCCGGGCACCGTGAACCGCGTGGACAAGCTCACCCTGGCGCCGTTTGCCGACTACCTCAATCACGTGTGCGACGGCGCCCGGTCAGTCAAGCTCAGCATCTCGACTTCGGGGCTCGAGATCGTCTCTCAGGTGGAGTACGCCGCGGGAGAGGAAGTATACCTGACGTACGGGCCGCACGACAACTCTACGCTCCTAACCGAGTACGGGTTCGTCGTCGACAGCAACCCGTGGGACTCGATAGACATCTCCAACCAGATCACGCCGCTGCTGCAGCCGTCCCACCGCAGCGTGCTGTCGCAGCTCGGGTACTACGGCGACCAGTACACGCTCGAGCTCACGGGGCCCTCGTTTCGAACGGAGATGGCGGTCGCAGCGCTCTCGGAGCAGAACCTCGGCTCCAGCGTGCCGGACAAGCTCATGAAGCTCGCCGACGGAGTGGAGGACGCAGTCGTGCTCTACGGGTACCAGTACAAGCAGATGATACTCGACGTGCTGGCAGAGGTGTCGCGGCGCATCCGCCTGCTGCTGAAAAAGGCGTCCAACAAGTCGGTACAGGTCCTGCTAGAGCGCTACGACAAGACCGTAGATGAGATCCGCAAATCTTATCTCTAACTCATAGACCAGCATTGTATATATTCGTCCGCTCAGATCATGGGGGGCTAGCCCCCCAAACCCCCCGTAGCTGGGGGCCAGCCCCCAGACCCCCGTTAAACCTCAATTACCACATCATTTTGAATTCATAGACCAGCATTGAAAATATTATTCTACTCATGTCATGGGGGGCTAGCCCCCCAAACCCCCCATAGCTGGGGGGCCAGCCCCCAGACCCCCGTTTAGCCTCAATTATCACATCACTTTGAATTCATAGACCAGCATTGAATGTATTCTTCCACTCAGAACATGGGGGGCTAGCCCCCCCAAACCCCCGTTAAAGCTCAATTATCACTTGAATTCATAGACCAGCATTGAATATATGATTCTATTCAGATCATGGGGGGCTAGCCCCCCAAACCCCCCGTAGCTGGGGGCCAGCCCCCAGACCCCCGTTAAACCTCAATTATCACATCATCTCTAAGTAATAGACCAGCATTGTATATATCCTTCCACTCCGATCATGGGGGGCTAGCCCCCAGACCCCCGTTATGCCTCAAATATCGCTTGAATTCATAGAACAACATTGAATATATGATTCTATTCATATCATCCCAAACCCCCCATAGCTGGGGGCCAGCCCCCAGACCCCCGTAAAGCCTCAATTACCACATCATCTCTAAGTAATAGAATTAGACCAGCATTGAATGATTTTTCAATAATTGATTAAATGAATCAACTTGAATGATTTTATTCATATCATAGGGGGCTATGGGGGGATATAAATACAGTTAGAGGCCTAAAATACTATCTCTCTCATGCTTGCGGTTCAACTCAACAAGCGACTTGACCAGCTCGAGCAGCGTCGTGTTGTAAATGGCCGAAAGACCGTGCTCATGCGCTAGCCTCACCAAATACCCATTGATGTAATCAACCTCAGTCTCGCTCGCAGTGAGGACATCCGAAAGCATCGACGACTGATTGTTGGCCGTGGCCTTGCACACCTGCCTTGTAGCCTCAACCAGCGACTCCGGAGCAAGCGCCGAATTGACCAAAAACACAGTCTCCGGAGAAAACAGCCGCTCCGCATGGTGCCGGAGGATCTTGGACGACTCGGAAATGACCCCGTGAATGAGCCTCTGCGCAGCCTGGATATGCAACAACTCGCCGTTCCGGCACTTGAAAATAGCAGTCAGCGGGTTAATTGCGGCGTTGACCACGAGCTTCTCATACTGCAGCAGCAAAAACTCGGGATAAGGCACCTCCTGCGCGTTGAGCAGAGACCCAGTGCGCTCCAAAGACTCGAAAATCGGGTTCTTGGGCGTGCCGTGCGGCGCCAGCGGGTCGCCATAGTCGCTCTTGGCACACATCTCCGCCTCCGTCGGCATCGCAGTGCTCTCTGGGTCCGGCAGGACGCCCTTGGGCTCCACCCTGAGCGGGTCATAGTCCGCCTTGACCGCCTCCTCAGAGTCTGTCGGCTGCGAAGTGCCCCTGGTAGTGGGCGCCGCACTCGGCAGCGGGTCAATAGCCCCGTCGGACCGCACAGACGCCTCAGAGTCGGTCATTGTGTCCGTCTCGAGGTGGTACGGGATGCTTCCGGCCGCGGGGAGCTCTGCCATGCGAATTGAGCCCGCGCCAACGTGCTTAAAGTTCCACGGCACCGACGTCCTGTGCACCCCGTGGGTCGCAATGCCCAGCGAGAACTTTGGGCGGTTGCCCGCGTCCGGGAAGACGTGTTTGACAATGTCGTCGTAGACGCCAATGCCGTTCTGGAGCAGCAGAACGTTGGTCGACGGGCTCAGCGCCGGGGCGACCTGCTTCAGCGCGGCGACCGTGTGCGGCGCCTTGGTCGTCACGACAAGGTTCTCAATGTCCTCAATCTCGCCGTTGGTCCCCTGCGGGTACGGGAACTCGGCGGGGATCTGCGTCTCGAGATAGCTGTGCCCGGCGCCCAGCGCAGCGGTCTCAATGCGGACCGTGGACCCGTGCTGGTGATAGCTGTCGAGGCGCCCGCGCGACTTGAGCAGGAAGGTCGCGTACGCCGGCGGGATGGTGTGCCTCAGCGCCGCTGCCACGAGCGCGCCAATGTTGCCCGCGCCGACTACGTGAATCTTGGGCGATACCATTCTCCAATTGTCCAATTACAAGGGAAACCCTCGAGCCAGACCTTATTTATAGTGGGTTGGGGTCTCGGATCCTTGTTTGCTCACACAGCGACAGACACGGAGCTCCCAGCAATTGTCCAATTGCACTCGGGCGATTAGCGAGCAATAAAAGGCAGTACAGAGCGTGCCGGGGGAGCGGCTTCCTTTTCCGGTGATGTTCGGTGCGTAATTTTGCGCCCATGTCGGGACCTGTTGTCGCACCCCACTTGTCGCCCGCCGCCTTTGTCGCCCGGAGTATTTGTCGCCTTGTCGCCTGGGGCGCTGCCCCAGACCCCGTAGTTGGGGGGCGCTGCCCCCCAAACCCCCCTCTGTAGTTACGGTTGTTGGCAAGTTATGGCATTGGGTAACGAGTCCTGAGCTGGCTGCCCTAATGCTATTCTGTGCCTGGAGTTCTGTGTAGTGGTGGTAGGGCCGCTTCTGATTAGTGTAAAACACAATTGTACAGTTACCTTACTGTATAGATCATTGTTATGGAAGAAATACATTGATATGAGAGTACATCATTGTTGTAGTAGACTGGAGGATACAATTGGTAGAGTAGCTTGATAGCAAGGGGGGTTTGGGGGGTGTCCCCCCAACTACGGGGTCTGGGGCAGAGCCCCAGGTACAGAATAAGCACGTAGCAGTTACGCGTGTGCCTCAGATTAGCTACATGTTAAGGGGGTTTGGGGGCAGAGCCCCCAACTACGGGGTCTGGGGCAGCGCCCCAGGGTAAGCTCTGCTATGGTGGTCGGTCCGGGGCGCCGACCTCGGTTAGTTGGAGAGCGGGGGGTACACCTTTGCAGTTCTATATAGCTTTCTATAGACCATGTTGCTGCTAGGGCTTACGGGAGGCATTGCGACAGGCAAGTCGACAGTGTCCAAGCACCTGGAAAGGAAGCACGGGCTGCCGATTGTCGATGCGGACGTAATAGCGCGGCAGGTCGTCGAGCCCGGTACTAAAGGGTACAAAAAGATCGTAGACCACTTTGGGCCGCTGTGCAGCGACCTGCTGCTCGAGGACGGCTCTCTGAACCGCCCGGCGCTCGGCCGAGTCGTGTTTGGCGACGAAAAAGAGCGCCAGTTCCTCAACGGCGTCGTCCACCCGGCAGTCCGGTACGAGATGCTACGGCAGGTCCTCGTGGCGTGGGTAAAGGGGCACAAAATGGTGGTCCTCGACGTGCCACTGCTGTTCGAGTCCAAGCTCGACCAGTTCTGCGGCAAGTCCGTGGCGATCGTGTGCGACGAGGGCACCGAGCTCAAGAGACTTTTGGCGCGAGACGCCCATTTGACCGAGCAGGACGCAAGGAATCGAATCAGCAGCCAAATGCCTATAGACGAAAAAGCCCGCCGCGCAGATATAGCCATTCGCAACGACGGCACGCTGGACGAGTTGTATGCGCAGGTAGACAGCATGGTCGATGCTGCGGCGCCCG
The DNA here is from genome assembly GCA_030558835.1 of Blastobotrys illinoisensis. NCBI lineage: Eukaryota > Fungi > Ascomycota > Dipodascomycetes > Dipodascales > Trichomonascaceae > Blastobotrys > Blastobotrys illinoisensis. The sequence continues at coordinate 139,031 of JAKTQJ010000028.1, read as the reverse complement.
GGACGATACTGAGCACTTTGGAGTGGCTCTGCCCGCCGTTTGGCATTATCATGGCTCTACTCACCTACGGCTGCCGAAAGGTCGCAAAGCCAAAGCTGTAGCTCAATTAGCCCGTTTGAAAACCGTACGAGAAAGGGCCAATTGGCCCCTACGAGCCCCAATTTACGCTCAATCGTCATCGCCCTTGACAAGCCCCGCGAATCTGTAGAGTTGATAACGATCTGATTAGCTACCAATAATGGTAATAGATGGCTATCCTGCTTCGTCGTTTACACGGTCCCAAACCTTCGGAGCAGGCTCTCCGGCATAAAGCGGGCATCTCCACACAAAAACTGACCTTCGTCAAAACCATAAACCTCGAGTACTAAATCGTAATGTCGACTGCTGGAAAGACTATCACTTGCAAGGCTGCTGTCGCCTGGGAGGCCGGCAAGCCATTGTCCGTAGAGGAGATCGAGGTCGCCCCTCCAAAGGCCCACGAGGTGCGAATTAAGATCAACTACACTGGTGTCTGCCATACCGATGCCTACACCCTCTCTGGCTCCGATCCAGAGGGCGCCTTCCCAGTCATCCTCGGACACGAGGGTGCCGGAATCGTCGAGTCCGTTGGCGAGGGTGTCACCAATGTCAAGGTCGGCGACCACGTAATTGCCCTCTACACCCCAGAGTGCAGAGAGTGCAAGTTCTGCAAGTCGGGCAAGACCAACCTGTGCCAGAAGATCCGAGTCACCCAGGGCCAGGGCGTCATGCCAGACGGAACCTCCCGATTCAAGTGCAAGGGCAAGGACCTCCTCCACTTTATGGGCTGCTCCACCTTCTCCGAGTACACTGTTGTTGCCGACATTTCCGTCGTTGCTATCAATGAAAAGGCTCCGCTTGACCGGGCCTGCTTGCTCGGCTGCGGTATCACCACCGGTTTCGGCGCCGCTACCATCACTGCCAACGTCCAGGAGGGCGACTCCGTGGCCGTGTTTGGCGGTGGCTGCGTTGGTCTCTCTGTGATCCAGGGCGCCAAGAAGCGAAATGCCGGCCGAATCATCCTCGTTGACGTTGACGACAAGAAGAAGGCCTGGGGCGAGAAGTTCGGCGCCACCGACTTTGTCAACCCAGCCAAGCTCGACAAGCCAATTCAGCAGCAGCTGGTGGAGATGACCGACGGCGGCCTCGACTTCACTTTCGACTGCACCGGCAACGTTGATGTCATGCGATCCGCTCTCGAGGCCTGTCACAAGGGCTGGGGCCAGTCCATTGTCATTGGTGTCGCCGCTGCTGGCAAGGAGATCTCCACCCGGCCATTCCAGCTCGTCACCGGACGTGTCTGGAAGGGCAGTGCCTTTGGCGGTGTCAAGGGCCGAACCCAGCTGCCAGGCATGGTCGAGGACTACATGAATGGCGGCCTCAAGGTCGACGAGTACATTACCCACCGACACGAGCTCTCTGGCATCAACAAGGCCTTTGAGGACATGCACGCTGGTGACTGCATCCGAGCCGTCATTGACTACAAGAACTCGGAGTAAGTCGAAAAATGTACCACTAAGTAGCCAATATACCGTTTTACTATTGCCCCAGTATGTCGAATTGGTTCAGTTGGGGCCGTTATGCCCTCCAGTATTGCGCCAAGTTGTGTAGGCGATCGATAACCATGGGCAGGAAGGCATTGACCGAGTCGTTGATGAGGTTCTGGAAATGGACCATCGCCTCGGCCTCAGTCATCTCGAGACAAAACTTCTCCTTGACCTTGAGAACTGCCTTCTCACGCTCAAACATGATATCTGGAATAGAAGACTCAGTCATGAGCGCAAACAAATTGAGAATCAGGTTGGCGTTCTTACGCAGAGAGGTGAAAGCTGTGAAGCAGTATGAGCGGAACTTGTCATAGTTGTCGCTCTGCGCACCGCCCATTCCGTCAATAACTTGTATAGGAAGTTTCATCATTGGAGGGAACGGCTTGGGATCCCTGCCAAGAATATAGCCAAAGTCAGCATGGAAGAAATGACCATCAGGGCAGATAAGCAGATTATCTAGATGCCGGTCGCCAACACCAAGAATGTATGTCACCACACAGTATCCAGCACAGGACCGCACAAAAGTATCCATCACGTCGTTCTTTACCCCAAGCTGGTTCGTAGGATCGCTGGATGGGTTATGCTGCCGCAGATAAGGAAGAATCCCATGGTACTCGGCAAGCACATGCGCTAGCGTCTGGTTCGGGATGAATTGAAGCGCCCCGTCCTTGGACCCCGTAGCAAGGATTCTATAAGGGGTCAGCCGCAGGTCAAGGTTCTCATTTCGTAGCAGCTGGTCCATAAGACTAATGATCTGAACAACTAGCTGGTCCTGGCGAAGGTCATCTCCAGTTTTGAACATTATCGGGTACGTTCCTCCATCGGCTAACTTTAGCATAACTTTGAGGGGCGACAAACTGCTCTTAAAGACATTGCACTCTTCGGGAACGCACCCTACAACCATAATCGAAGGGTCTAGCGGAAGCGGAATAGGGGGGAAGGAGAGCATCCCATGCTTATTATCTGCCAAGTAATGGCGCAGATTCTCAACTTTCTTGGGACGGCTATCCTTTGACAGCTTAATGGACGAGGATATCTTGAGCAGTTTGTTGATAAACACAATCTGTGCCTTGAGCGTGTTCGTGCGCTCATTACCATTGGAAAAGTCCTTTAGACGGTTCAAGAATTGCGTCAATAGAGACTTGAAAATAGCAGCAGTTGTGCTCTTTTCTTGAGACTCAACAGTGAGGTACCAGTAGAAATAGTTACCGAGGCGAGGATTTTGAAGTGCTCGGGTAATCAGGAACTGGGCAAGCTTTGACTCGGATATTGATGCGTTGGCGTGCTGCTCGAACTTTAGAGCCTCTACTAATTGCATGAGATAGAGCTCAAGCTCGTCATCGTTAGCATTTTTGAGACGCGCGACGGCATACGATCTCACAGTGAGATCCTTATACCTCGGACCTAGTAACTCTAATGCGTCGGCCACATCAATTTCTGCCCATTTCGGCAGCAGCTCTGCTACTTGCTTGGCTTCTACAGGGTCCTCCCAGGTTACAGCCTTCAAAAACTTGGTCAGAGCGCTCTTATGTCTGGTCAGGTAGTACCTGAATTTCCACAGCAAGTTCTTTTCATCATCAGTAAGCTCCTGAACCGGGGAGAAGTTCATGATCATGTTGAGTTCATCTCTTATCTTGGCATTCGGCTTGAGTTCCTTATCCAACGGCCCAGACTTGTGGCTACGCACCAGCCGCCTGTATTTAGACTCAATTGGATTCTCGCGGTTCTGCTCCAAGTCATGTACCACCACAACTTTGCTCGGCTTCTTCCCGGTGGTAGTGTCCTCTAGAGTGTTCACAGGCATGGGCAATTGCTGATTCTGGGACACAATGGTGTTCATGAGCGGGTACGAAAAGTCTGAATACACCACTGGAAAGTCGAACTGGATAAAGTCGACATAAAGTATGTGCTGAGATTTCGAAGTCGTTTGTTGCATCTTGTTAATGCGCTCAATCTGCCGGAACGCCAGGTTCCCGAGCCAGTCCACTTGTACTAAATCGCCCGCTTCGTGCTTCTTGATCAACTTCTCTAGTCTATCCATCTCCTCCATATTAACCACGGTGGAATCTGTGCTGGAATCCGACAGTCCATCTGCCTCTTTGTCCAACCATACTCTCAACTTCTGTCTCCCTCTTTTCAGCGTGCAATCAGTCTTATCAAACAGTTGAACAGTAGTTCCGCCGTACGGTACTTTATGCAGCTGCTTCGGCCCAGCAAACTCCCATATCGTAATAGCGACTTGAGCATTGAACGGCAGCTCACTGAACTTGATAGGGAACTCTATCCACTCGTTCCATCGTTTGTGAGACCTCACTGGTCGATGCAATGTCGGCACGGGGATCGTTAATGGCTTTGAATCAGCAAATATCTGGGCTGTGATCATCAAATCGGACGAGCTTTTAAGTTAGTAGATGCCTCATTTGTATTTGGTACATACTTTGGCCCATACAGCTGAATCCGCTTGTCAGGGGACTCGACATACTCGCTGTAGCGTGGTTTTGGCTTGTCGCCTTCTAGATAGCCGCTGAAACGTTAGTGGCGCACAATTTATTGGAACAAGAACATACAGCTTGAAGCGAAATGGCAGATCAATGTCGTTTGACACGCAGAAGGAGAATGCCTTGCCATCCATTGCTGATTTGATATCACCGCTAAGGTAGTCTATAGAGCAAGGGGCATATCGTGGGGAGTGGAGGGGTGGCGCGCGGGGGCGGCTTCATGCGGCTCACGCGGCTCATCGAAAAATATGATCGAACCCTGCGCTTGAACTAGGGAACGGATATACTAGACTCGATAGACAGGGTTTGGTTCAAGGATTCCCTACCTCCGCAGCGCGGAGGACTGTATTAAACCGCCATCTATATACTGGACCTTATCTACATGCAATAATAACAAATAATAACCCAAAGAACCCCAAGATGCCCCCAAAAACGTATTAAACCCCCCCATTCAACAGTCCATTATTGTACTGTGGTCGATATATCACCTCGGCATTGGTATACTGCTTGATTGGCTGCAGCGGCTGCGACATGATCCGACGCGACGACACTCGTCTAGCCGAGCTCTCTGGACGGTCGGCACCACATTTGAGGCATACCATGTTCTTTGCAAAGTTGTGATAGTCGCAGCCGGCACTCATGCATTTCCAATCACCAGCTCTGAACGGCACGTTCGGACCAGAGCGCTTCTTTTTGACAACAAGGCTTCCCTGGCTCTGCGGAGAATTGCTGTTCTCAGGCACCGCGCCGGGGAACGAGCACCGGAAACACATGGTTCGGCGCTGGAAATTAGAAAACCCGCAGGATGGGCAGGTCCAATCGCCTGGCCGGGGTCGGTTTTTGTTCTGTGGGAACGGCGCAAGGATTCCCTTGGCTCGCTCCAGCACATACGGGCTAGAAGGAGACACCTGAACGGCCCGCTCGTTCATAGCCCGTCCATTCATAATAACTAGACACTCGAGCGCGTCTTCATGCGATCCAAATACAACAAACCCAACAACCGAGGGGCTTGTCATCTGATGATCAGGCGCTCTCAGCGTCCAGAACGCCAAGGGACGCCCCCCGAATTGCGTAAACCAGCTCTCCAGCTCTCCCTGAGTCACGTCGTGCGGCAAATTGGACAGATGAAGCACCGCCGACTTTTCATTCAGAAAGTTCTGCATATCAGCCCTGGCGTCAATTGGCCTCACCAACACGTCACAGTGGTGCTCCAGCGGCTGAGACTTTGCTACAAGCGACTTGAGGATGTTTGACAGCAGCACAACCTCCTCCATAGCCCGCCTAGGACGCACTCCAAACGGCTGAGAGAGGTTCCCCAGCGGAGTGTCGACCTCCAATGCAGTACAAATGCCGGCCAGAGACGAGGGACTACAATGCGAGTACTCGGGGTGTCTGGCCTGCCATTTACTGTATTCTGTGCGTAGATCAAAGAGCCGCGGGTACTGGAGATACGCTGGAAGAACAACGTTCTTGTCCCGCGCCTCCCTCGATAGCTGCACGCGAAGGTCCCACGATCCGAGAGTAACAAACGCAAAATCGAGGTTGTTGGCCTGGATCAGGGATCGTATCTGGCTGTCGAGCACCATGACGGCATGCTGGAATGATCCGGCTGCCTTGACGTGTTCGTAGGTCAGCGTCGTTAGAGACGTACACAGAGAGGTAATGGGCGTCGTAACGGGCTTAACGAGCACAGAATGCCGGTGGACTTCCTCCAACGTTGCTGCGTTGAGGAAGAGCCATGCAAACTCAATGACTTCCGACGAATCTTTGGTCACGTAGACCCCACTCTCGTCGCAGGTCGTCGCCAGATGGGCGACTACGTAGTATCCAATCATGCCCACCCAGCCTGTATAGTTTTTTTTGAATGTCCTGCCTCTGTGCTGAAGCTTTTTTTCAAATGCAAACTATACGGTGCTCGTAAAAAGGGGTGGTGTGTGTCTCTGTACCTGGGCGGAGTGAAATGCCGACTTGGTCCTAGCGCATGAACCCCCCTGAGTTCTAAATTTATAGATCTTCTCGCTACCTGTACGGCAATGTTTATTCTCAGAGAACCTATTGTCAATCAGTATATGGAAAGTATTGCTATTCTGCTCGAGAGCTCTTGTAGGGCCGTGGGTAGAAGTAGGACCCGGAGATTCCGGTATTGTCCCTACTGTAGCTGCCTACACAGACAATAAAGATGCATTCACAGTAGCGCCGGTAGATAGTCAATTCCACCTTTAAAGATGTAGCTGGGTTTCCTAGTGATGTATTCCAAGCATGTCCCCCCAGTCTTGTAAGATCAAACAAGTCTATTCATGGGGCGGTCATTTGTACCGCATTTTTATAACAGCTACAATGTACTGAACATGGCAGTGTCTCTCCAGGTTATGGCTAATATGTTACGCATGGTGAAGTAGATAAGACGTATGGTGTCTACTTTGAAAGCGACGTTGTTGTTTCTTAGGAACTGATCAAACTCCAAGCAAGTACCCTCTTTTGATAATACGGCTACTGTAATTGAGCTTTACATCATTGGTTACGGCAAGAAGAATAAATACTACAGATATTTGGATAGTCGAAGCGAAGGATCTCAAATTTGGTTACAGAAAAGGATTTAAACCTCCAGGGTAAATGGTTAGCATAAACCGCCAAGGCAAATACAGTACATGTACATAGCATTCAACCGCTAATACGGGACGGCAAGTGATTGCTGTCAATCAGGTCCACGGCTAGCCAAGGGTTTGACTGCCGCGAGAGAAGTGAACTCATGGGGAATCCACCCCTATTTATATTATTTTTGTTCCATTAAAGTTACCATAACCCCACCGGAAACAATCTACTAGCGACGGACAAACTTCCATTTACCATACAGGTACAGTACATCGTATACGTTGTTACCAGGTATACAATACCGCAGTCGACCATATATAAAAATGGTGGAGGCCATCTAGCTGAGGGATTCATTAAAAGCTATGTACAAGAAAATAATAAAAAATATCATTACCAAAATTGTTTCTTCGCCCGGCGACCATTGTTGGTCCTCTTATTACCACCCTGGCCCCGGAGCCATGTCCGCTGTTGGTAGTGGCTGAGATGAGGGTCTTCAAGACCAATGAGGGCTGCGAATTCCTGCTGATCTCGAACAAACTGGCGCCCATTCATGTTATAGGCTTTCTTCAACGGCTCATACGCGGCAAAGAGCGAGTGGTAGAGTCGCTCCAACTCGTCGGAAGCAACAGCATTCGGCGAAAACTCGGTAATAAGCTCAGCAGTATCAGCAGCGTCTCGAGGCTCGAACTGCGTCTTAGTCTCCATCTTAATGTTGTGCTTCTGGAGCGACTTGAAGAATGGCTGCTCCTGGGGAGTATGGACAAGAATGGACTTGCCGGTTCGACCAATTCGCGCAGTTCGACCGATTCGGTGGATATAAGTCGAAGCTTCTCCAGTACTGCCCATCTGGAAAACGTGGGTGACGTTGGGGAAGTCCATACCTCGGGCGACAACATCGGTGGTGACAAGGATACCATCATCGCATGTCCGGAACCGGTCGGTAAACCTCTGTCGCTGGTTCTGAGTCTGCTGACCATGGACGACGAAAACTCGCGGCATTCGTCGCGAGTCCTCCTCCATGAGATCAGTCATAACACCACCAAAGTGCTTCACGAGCATGACAGTAGGCAGGAACACAATGGCCTTGAAGTTGGCCAAATCGCCCTTTTCAGCTACATCCTTCTTCTGCTTGGCTGCCCGGAACTCGTCCTTGATCGACTGCGCAGTGGCCGCATACACCTCGGCCCAGTTTCGGCACACAATAGAGTGCTGGGAAACCAGCTCCTGGGCAAGGGGCTCGTCCTTAGAGACAGTGTCGACGATCTCTACGTTGTCCTTCCCCAGCTCCTCCTCGGCAAAGTTGATCACATTCTTGTCAGTGGTCGCCGAAAAGAGCAACGTCTGGAACTTGCCGCAGTGGACCTTCTTAATAAGATAGTCGATCTCATTAAGATCCGCCTTGAAGCCAATGTCCAGGAGACGATCAGCTTCGTCAAGCACCTTAATAGAAATGCCAGAAAAGTGCTGCAAAGCATTTCGATCCTGGAGGATGTCAATCAGCCGTCCTGGAGTAGCAACGACAATGTCCACTGGGTTAGTCGCAAGCCCAGAAGAAACCTGGACCCGCTTGGAGAGACCACCGACGAAGCACATGGTTCGAATATTTCTCAACTTGCCGTAAGCGGTAATGGCACAAAGCTCATCGCTGATCTGCTGGGCCAGTTCGCGCGTAGGCGAAATAATTAGCGCCTTCACACCAATGACACCCTCCTGCTTGGCTTCATAGACCTTCTGGAGAAGGGGAATACCAAAAGCAGCCGTCTTACCTGTTCCAGTCTTGGCCCGAACCACGACGCTTCTGCCAGTGGAAATGGGCAGGATCGTCTGGGCCTGGACCGGGGTAAGCTCGGTGTACTTTCGGTTGTAATGCAGAGAGTTTACAAGAACTCGCGAAACAACTTTGTGCTTTGCGAGCTGGAGGGTATCGACCCCCGAAAAACTAGTGTCTTCGCTGGTTCCCGACTTCAAGTCTTCCCAGGTCAGTCCCTCGAGGTCCGTCGTGTTTACAACGTAGTCCTCCATCCCGTGGAGTCCATCGCCTTCTTTACCAGTCAGCCTGACCTTATTCCGCTGGAGATCAGGGGAGTTATCATCTCTGGTGGCGAACTTGTTGTTCTTCTTGAAATGATGCTTGGTGTTACGGTTGTATCTGCCGTAGCGGTTCTCCTTAGAGAACTCCTTGGCAGCAACCGCAGAAGCACTGAAGGCCCTGGTGGAACAGAGCGCCATCAGCGGCCTGCATCCCGCTAAGAACTGTCTTCTTAGCATTTTTGGAGGATATATGTGATATCTGATTTCGGGATCTGGAAAATATTTTCGTGATAGTAGATCTGTCTCAGCCGTGCTAAACTTCCAGCTTCACGACCTTCACTTCGCGAGCGCATATTAAATCCTTTATCACCAGCTAACTCTGCAATTAAGCGCCAAGCACAACCCTGAAAGAGCTCATTGGAAGCCTGTGAGTATCTAAGTACATATTGCTCTGTGTATTTGGTGGGCCAGCCCCCAAACCCTCTATAGCTGGCGGCTTGGTCTCCAGACCCCATTCCTCGGGCGTTCACAACATGCTATGCACTTCGTATGACCAGTTCCACCCTAGTGATCCCTATTGTATCCCACTCAGTGCAATGAATGGCCCCTGAACATGGCTTGGAGTCCGCAAATCGGCGAGTGGAGAAGCGGACTGAGACATACGCCATATTAGCGGCTTGTAGGCGGAGAAGCGGGCTGGTAAATACGCGGCAAATTTTTGGTGAGGACCTGTCGCTTGCAGCAAAACCACCACCCTCCAACCTACCAAGCGGGTCTTCTTCTGCCAATAAGTGACTAGTCAAGATCGCTTGGCTTCGGGTCAAACCAACAGTATAAATACACGGTCTGCCCCCTGTGTTTTTGCTCTTATCTACGGAGCGCTGTAAAAAATTTATATAGTCTTTTAGCGGTCTGCTTTTTGAGTAAAAGGGCCAGGGAAAACTTTTCTTTGACTACAAGCGGTTGGAATTTGAGCCTTGATGGTCGGTGGAGATGGAAAACAACAATTTTATCTTCTTCGATGGGCGACAATTCCAGAAAGGGTCGCTTCAAGGTGAGCAAAACCCGGCCCAGCAGCCACCGCCTAACCCCCAGTCGCACTCGGGCGATGCGAGTGGGTACCCGCCTCCGCCCGTGCCTTACGGAGCGTACGGAGTGCGGCCTCAAATGCCCTTTAATAACCAGTATAGCGTCCATCATCCCCCATTTGACACGAGCTACATGGCCGGCGCGTTGCATCATCAGCCCGACATGCTGAGCATGCCGTACAATTCGCAAGGGCTGCACCAATTTAGTGTTAGTCCTCACTTTAATTATAACAACAATAATAATAATCATACTCCGTCCAGCAATGCCATGCTACCGCAATACCCGCAGGCGTGGTCCGAGAGTCGCCCCGTGAGCATGGCTCCGGCTGCGGTGAGGCAGGACATGGGAGTGATGTTTATGGGGGATCAGGTGCCGGTACCGGCTCCAATCGGCGCGCCTTCGGGCTTGTACCAGCAAGAGGAGTTCCTGCCGCGACACTTTGATGGCCAGGAGAATGCGGACGAGGAGCCTGTCGTCATGGAGCAGCGATCCGCCACCAAGTCGCCTGTCGTGCCATCAGCAAAGGCCGATTCTGTCCCGAGCGCCGCAAAAAGTGCGGCGGTGTCTCAGATACCCACATTGCCGCGCGAGCCGCAAGCCGCACCACAGCCTCAGCCGCCAAAGAAGGACGAGGGCCCCACGCTCGATGAAGTTGACAAGGCCGTGTTCTCCGAGAAGGAACGCGAGGCGCTGGCAAAAAAGCCGCCATATACTGTCATGAGGGAGCGGATATATGCCCTGTTGAAAAAGCGCACTGAGAGCATGGCCACCTCCGTGGAGCTGTTCAAAAAGACCATTCTCGCGTGTCGCAAGGAAAAGTTTGGTGCTACAGATCCAGATGAAATCCAGGTCGCGTTTGATATGGCCGACAAGTCGGTGACCTCGCGGTTCTGGGCCGATTTCCGCAACGCCAACCATTTCCTCAGTCGGATGCGCAATTGGATCGCAGCCATGATTAAAATGAAACGATATGATTCGACCAAGTCAGCCCTCAAGGCTCTAACGCACATTCCGTTCACCGAACAGACGCTGCGTGACTTGAAGCTGAAAGTTGTTCTTGACATTTTAGAGAAAAGGGGCGACACTCTGACTTCGAAACTGGCCACCCGGGCCCTTCAATCCGCCTTGAAGAAGATACCTGCAAAGACTGCTGCGTCTCGGACAACCCCTCCAGCTGATAAGAACCCCGTCAAGCTTGGTATTGCGTCTGCTCAAAAGCAAGCTAGCGAGTCCAACTTTTTCAAATCGCTCCAAAATGCGCAGCAAACTTCAAAGAGTGTACCGGCATCAAAGAAGCGTGATGCCTCTGCTATAGAAGCCCCAGATACCAAAGTTGTTAAGAAGCCAGCAGCAAACACATACTCTTTTGCGTCACATCTGCAGACCCTCAAGCGAGGACCCCTCAAGCAGAGTCCGCCGGCTGCGGAGAAGAAGGAAGAGGAGAAGCCCAAAAACAAGCCCACCAAAACGGTGCACTGGAAGGATGAGGACAGCCTTGTCGAGGTCAAGTACTTTGAACTGTTCCCGGAGGAGATCTCTTCGCGCAAGCGACTACGGGATGTCAAGGACCTAGACCACGAGGAAGCACTAGCATTACACAATGAAGCTTCGGAGAACACGGGCCCGCCAGTGGATAATATAGAGTGGTATGATCCACCGAAGCTTGAAGTGTCAGAGTCGCAGCGCGAGATGCCTATCAAGAGAGGAGGTGATGTGGGGCCTGAGAGTCCAGCGGCCGAAGCAGAATTGCAGCGGCAAAGCGAAAGCTTCGTGCGAACAGACACGCCTGATACGCCAGACGAGCCCGAATTCCACAAGGAGACGCGCAACGAAACGGTTATTATGGTTCTCCCTGACAGGATCACTAAGGACCAGCGGATGGATGGATTCCTTCAGCACATCGCGACCACAGGCGTAGAACCTCTTCCACCTGTGCCTGAACCCCTTGTGTCACAAGCTCCAGCTGCGCCTATCGCGCCCGCTGCGCAGGAGGCAATGAAGATGCTCACTCAGTTGATTAATGCTAACAAGAGCAACCCAGCGGTATCAATGCCGCAGTTCGATATGAGCCAAATGCAATCGCTGCTAAACAGACCGCCACCCAGTGCGCCCATCGGCCCGTCCTACGGCCCGCCTCAGGGGCCATCGCATAGTGGGCCGAACGAGGACCCGCTCGCCAATGCGCTTGAGATGCGCAAACGCGACGTGCGACCTGACGTTGCCAACGACATGACCTCGGGCTACAAGCACCGCTATCCGTGCGCCTACTTTAAAAAGGGGCGGTGTACCTACGGCAACGATTGCAACTTTATCCATCTCAGGGATGAATAGAATATATTTATTGTATATATAATACTGTACCTAATGTAACCAATTCCCTTCAATGTTATCCTTCTCAACGACTACCAAATGTAACCAACATTTCCTTGGAGTTTTATCTTGTCAAGATTATATGTAACTAAATTCCTTGCAACAATGTAACAGCTATCCCGTTATCTTGTTTGTTACGGCTAGGGGTAGATGCACGGCTGAGTGCGCGCGTGCGCGCGCGAGACGACCCGATCGCCTTATGGAACATGGGGGCGACAGAGGCGACGAACCCCTAGGAGACGAGATAAGCGGGTAAAGAATGCCGCCGGACGATGGGGAGGTGTACACGCCTCCGGACCAACGGGTGCTGAGTACCCAGATCCTAATTGCGGCGGTATTGGGCGTCTCGGCGCTGGGGTGCTTCTCAGTGTTGCGATTCAAGCTGCCAAGGCTATACGCCGCCCGGAGGTCGCGCCATAAGGGCCTGCCGCGACTTAGCGACTCGCTGTTCGGGTGGCTCAAGTCGTTGTACGATATTTCAGAGAAAGATGTACTGGAACACGCCGGATTGGACGCCTTTGTGTTCCTTGGCTTCTTCAAAATGAGCATTCAACTGCTCTCGATATGCACCCTGTGCGCCGTCACAATCATTGGCCCAATCAGGCTTCACTTTACTGGCAACTACGACCAGGGAGACGAAGATGACGATGGGTACTTTGTGCGGAGACAGGCGTTGGAGCATGACGGGTCGGAGCCGGAGGACTACGACGGGTACTTGTGGGTGTATGTCGCATTCACGTACGTTTTCACAGCTCTGACACTTGTTTTCTTGCTACGACAGACGCTGAAAGTGATTCGAGTGCGCCAGGAGTACCTGGGACGGCAGAATTCGATCACAGATAGAACGATCCGGCTTAGTGGGATTACCCCTGATCTGCGGTCGGCAGACGCTCTCAAGGACCACATTGAGTCGCTGGGGATCGGGACTGTGCGATCAATCAACCAGTGTCGGAACTGGGCCCAGCTCGATGCGCTCTTTGACGAGCGAAACAGGGTCATTCGTAAACTAGAGCGGGCGTGGTCCGAGTATCTCGGGCCGACCTGGGTCAACACTCACACGAGTGACGAGCTTCCCACTGCCGAGTCGTACAGCTCTCTGGCTTCTAATGGAAGTGATGAGTACGCTTCGTTGCTTACTTCAACCAATGGAACACTTCAGTTGAGAGGCACTCATGCATACAACCGCCCGACTGAGCGCGTCAAGTGGTGGTCGAAGGAGCGCGTAGATGTCATTGACAAGTATTCGAACGAGCTCGAGATCATTGACGAGAAAATCAAGTATATCCGTGACAATGTCGAGTTCCCAGCCACGGGGACTGCCTTTGTCACTATGGACTCGGTTGCCTCGGCGCAGATGACCGCTCAAGCCTTGCTGGATCCTACGCCGCACAAACTTCTGGCGGCGACAGCGCCAGCTCCCCATGACGTTGTATGGAGGAATCTATACATGTCGCCGCGGGAGAGAATATTGCGGATGTATTCCATCACTGTGCTGATTGCGATACTCAGTGTGGCCATGGTGTATCCAGTTTACTCGCTGACCAAATTCCTCGAGTTTGAGTCCATCAAGCGGTTCTGGCCAGCACTCGCCGAGCTACTCGAAAAGTCTCCGTGGGCGCACACCTTTGTAACTGGTATCCTGCCGCCATTGGTGTATACTCTGTTCAACTTTTTCATGCCGTATGTTTACGTGTATCTGTCTACGCTCCAGGGCTACGTTTCCTACGGCGAGGTGGAGTTGTCTGTGATCAGCAAGAACTTTTTCTACGTGTTTGTCAACATGTTCCTCGTGTTTACGGTCGGAGCCTCGAGCTACTGGGCGTACCTCAAGGACACGACGCAAATCGCGTACAAGCTCGCGAGAACGCTGAGGAAGCTATCTCTGTTCTACGTGGATCTAATCATACTACAGGGCATTGGCATGTACCCCTTCCGGCTGCTCCAGATCGGCTCCATTGTGCGACTTCCTGTGTTTGCAGCGCACGCCCGAAGCCCGAGAGACTACCGGGAGCTGTACCGCCCGGTAATTTTCAACTACGGCATCCACCTGCCGCAGCCGATATTGATATTCATAATTGTGCTTTTGTACAGCGTTATTTCGTCCAAGATTTTGGCGTTTGGCACGCTCTACTTTGTGTTTGGCTACTTTACGTACAAGTACCAGCTCATGTACTCGATGGTGCATCCGCAGCATTCGACGGGCCGGGCCTGGCCGCTCATTTTCCGGCGCATCTGCCTCGGGCTGGTGATATTCCACCTGGCCATGGCGGGCATTCTGGCGCTTCAGCATGCGTACTTCCTGGCGACGATGCTGACGCCGCTGCCGTTTATTATTTTTGCATACTGGTACAACTTTGAAGACAACTACGCGCCGCTGCTTAAGTACATTGCGCTGCGGGCGATTGAGACTTCTGGGTCGAACAGCGCTGCGTCGGTACTCGAGGACACGCCCATGTTGCGGGCACGGTCGCAGAGCAAGACGCTTGATGAGCAGCGGGAGCGGTTCCAGACGTACGTTAATCCTAACATTACGCGCGTACTAGACGGGCCGTGGATTGGCATTGAAGGCGATGAGGTGATTCTCGCCAATAGTGAAGGCACCCGCCGCCGCCGCATGCGGTTCGAAGAATGGGAATAGAATAACCGTGTATTTTTAATTGACTTGTTGCCCTCAGCTTTTGCGGCTTCAAATGGCGATTTGACTAGTTACGAATGGTTACGACTACGAAGGGTACGACAATGAATTGGTACGACTACGGATGTTACAGGTACAAACAGCTATGGATGGTTTTGATTACAAAAGTGTATTGAGTATATCAATGCTAGAAAGCCCTGCGTACCAAGTAATGCAACGTGCAAACGCATAGTCGCACACAAGCTTCTTCAACAGCTCTGCCACCGCAGTCATTACTATAGCCCGCGGATACCCACAGTCGACTATAGTCGACAGCACCTCTACAATGTTGAAACTCACCGCCCAGCCTACAACCTTGGTTGCAATTGGTATATCATAGCTCCATATCAGCATGAGAATAGGAAACAGTTTTGATGAACTGGCAATGAGAACTGCCGTAGACAGTGTGTTCGGCCGCTTCCACCCCACCCAATACCACGCCAACAGCCGCAACGACACATGGACTGCAAAAGTGTCCAACACACAGTACGCCAGGAAAATAAGATACTGCGCCAGCACCGGCAGCGTCAGAATGTACCCTGTGAGAGGATTGGCCCCGGAGGACTTTTCAGCGCGCGCCCACGTCAGATAGACGTCGAAAAGGGTAACAAGGAGCCACATCTTGCGCGTTGCAGAGTGTAACCGGTCATGCGGGTCGTTTGATGGGGATAGCACGTTGAACACGACATGGCGGTACGCCTGCGGTTTGAGAAGCAGTAGATCAATCACCACGTTGACCCCATCGTGCTCGATGTACCGATCCGCGAACCGGTTACAGTTGGCGCACGCCGTCAGGCGTATGTTCGACGGCGAGTACCGCGTGTACAACGTAGACACCTCGTGCGTGCACTCTATACATATCATCGACCTGTCACCACCTATTGGTATGAACGGTTGTGTCGCGCGGGACCGACAATCGATCCCGACTTTGCGACAAGCAACCTCCCTATATACTTTGGCCACCAAACTCTCCGTAGCTCAAACTGTTTTAAGCCATGAATTATTATACTGCCTAGCCAGTCGTCAAAACTGTCAATATGTGCACTATAGCGTAGAACTAGCCCCTGAAGAGGGTTCGGGTTGTGCACTATTGTGCATAACTGGCCCCACAAAACAAAAGCCGGCGTAAAGCTTGATGGGCAAAGGCTTATTTAGTGGGCCATAGCTTGCCTGATGAGCAATTGCTTATTCGCTTGGCAATTGTATACTAGTCCCTGTAGTGGTGTTGAGCTGTGCACTATAGTGCATGACTAACTGAACTACGTACTGTCAAGGTGTGCAAAACTAGGCCCCAAATGTTGAGGTGTGCACTGTAGTGCAAAACTACATGCGATGCATGGCGATCGTGAAAAGATAGCTCCAAATGGCCTATTAAATGAGCTAATCCCAGCTTATTTGACAGCCTAAAAGTTATTTCATGGGCAATTGTCACCAATTGAAAGAATTGGAAGAAGAGGAAGCGGGTAAGTGTATTAACAGGTATTATACTCTAGCAGTGCCCGGACCGGACGCCAGATGTGGCCGTCCATAAGGGCAAGGTGAAGCTGCAAACTCCAAATTGCAACAAGTGCAAAAGTGCAAGTGCGCAAAGGGATTACATAAAATCGTCGTCGTCAAAGTCGTCGTAGTTGGTGACGTCCTTGGCATCGTCAACCTTTTGAGAGGCCGCCTTGGCAATCGGCTTCTTCTTCTTGCCCCGGCTAGCCCGCTCCTCTCGCACCTTCTCATTCGTCAGCGCATTGAGCGTACTGGTCACCTTTCGGATCTGGTCTACGTTAGCAGCTTTGCAGACATCCCGACACAGCTCGGTAACAAAGTTGCCGTACTGCAGAGACGAAACATTAGCCAGCTCGCACAGCAGCGGAGCAAGCGTCTTCCGCAGGTTGTCAAACTCCTGCTTGTTGGTCGCCTTGAAGATGGCGAGATCAGACAGCTTGGTCGGACCACCAGAGCCACCGCCCTCCTGCTGGTTCGCCAGAGACCGCGGGTGGATGTCAATGGAGGAGAAGAGAGAGGCGGCGTTGTTGAGATCGCTGTCGAGCTCGGCCTGCTTCTGCTTGAGCTTCTTGGTCGCCTCATCGTCGTCGGCCCGCTCGAGGGCGGCCTTTTCTCGCTCGGCCCGCTCCTTGGCCTCCCGCTCCGCGATCCGCTGCTCAATGCCGACCCGCTTCCGCGTGGGCTTGGCCGGCTTGGTCTCGTCGTCGGAAGACTCCTCGGCCTCCCAGTCGTCCAAAACGTCGTCGTCGTCCTCGTCGTCAAAGTTGTTGTGCGCTGGCGCGCTGTACTCCTCTTCGTCGTCTGCGTTCGGTTAGCCTACCGCCTCGAAACCACGGCGCACTCACCCCAGTTCGACATTTTCGGCCTTCTTTTGCTGCGATTATACGCTTAGGCTGAAAAATTTGGTGATCTGCCCGCAAGGTGTCCAGGGGTCCGCGCACGCACGACTTACCCGGCTCCCGCTCCGGCGCGGTGCGCTAACCAGGGCATACTACGGGTCTCTCGGCCGCTAAATGGCTTCGTTATTGGTATATCGGGCATATGTGCGAAATTTGGCCCGAAATCTCGCCCGGATTGGCGCTTTTGCGGTCCGTCGCGTGGCGCCCATGCAAACGAATGTGAATTAACGTTATTTCACCCAATCAGCAATGGCCGGCCGGCCGCCGCTACCAGCACTGCCAGCAGTATTCGCTGCCATTAGCTGTTAGCAGCTGCCGAGTGTGTTCGAGGGCCAGCCCTCGAGCTCCCGAAGCTGGGGGGAAACCCCCCAGGCCCCCCTACCCGAGTTGGTGGTGTACTGCGAGTCGTTATTGTCTCAGCCCCATACAGTGCGGCGCTCATCCCCAGAAGGTCATCCAAAGTTCACAATACGCAACGTATTATCGAATTGACTCTTTAGTTGACTCTTTAGTTATAAACCAGCTGTATCATGTTATTACTAATGGTACAACGGTAGTACCATGGCATATTAACCTCCTACGTGCTACATACTCCTTGAACTGGAATATCTGCACTGTGGAGGTAATCTACAATGCATAGTGGATGAGTTTGGTATCCCATTGATGAGATCCGCCGATTATACACCTGCAGTAGATCCACTACCTCAGGTGGATACTCTCCCATAGCGGTCAAACACAGCATGTGGATCCACCTCAATTGTGTGCCATACATAACTCCAGCCAGCCATACAGGGCCCGGATAACGGGGGTCTGGGGGCTGGCCCCCAGCCACGGGGGGTTTGGGGGGCAGAGCCCCCCAAGTACTCTCGAGCCCCGGGTATCCGGCGCCGCATTACATGCGGCTGAAGCGGCAGGGGGGAGTCTGCATTGCCGATCGTGCTGCAGCCCCATTTGAAAAATGAGGATTTGGGGATGCGCGGGATGCCAGAGCGAGCGGTCGAAGGCAATTGTCGCGCGATGGAAGGACCTAAAGGGGCGCTGGTGGGTGAGTTAGTCCCGGCGTGGAGGGTGTCGAGTCGCAGGGCGCGGGGACGGAATGTAGGCGATGGTAGCTTTGAACACGCACCCGACGGGCTGATAGCGGTTGATTTGAGGGTTACATATAAGAGACCTCCCTGCACGTACCGGTACATTTTTGTCTTCTCCCGTAGCTATAATGAATGACGAGCTAAAACAGTGGGTCGAAAAGCACCCGGATATTGAGTTCAACTGCAAGGCTGGCCCTGGGCAGTTTGGCAACGGCCTTATCGCCACTGAGGCGACGCTCACGAGCGACAAGGTCGTCCATCTGCCCATTGACTACGTCGTGACGGCAGACTTTGTGCTCGAGTATGCCCAGAACCACCCGCTGCTGCAGTACATGCTCTCCATCAACGACCGCGGCCAGACGGGGAACGCCATCCCTTCGCCGCGGCGGCTCATCTTCCGCTTCTTCCTGTATCAGATTCTGCTCGTCATGCGAGGCGACCCGGACCCGAGGTTTGGGTCGTGGGTGCGGTCTCTGCCCCCGAGCAAGGAGATCAAGCTGCCGTTCACGTGGGAGCCGGAGGAGATTGACGGCCAGCTAGGGCCGACGAGCATCTTCGAGGCGACTATGGCGAAACAGCACTTTATCAAGCAGCTGTACGACGGGTTCTTCTCGAACAAGCAGCTGCGTAGGGAGCTTGCCAAGTTCATCAAGAAGCGCAACCGCGCGGCCGAAGGAGTCGACCTCGAGATATCGTACCAGCAGTGGCTCCTTGTCGAGGAGTGGATTTCGTCGCGAGCAATGAGCATTCCGCACCCGAGCGACCCCACGCTTCTCCAGCCGGCGATGGTGCCTCTAATTGACTTTGCCAACCACGGCGGGCTCAAAACAAACGCAACGTATGTTGCCAATGCCGATGGAAGCGTGGATCTTGTTTTATTGCGGGACGACGACGGCAAGCTGGTCAATGAGATCAAGCCCGGCGACGAGATATTCATCAATTACGGGCCGACGACCGGCGCGGCAGAGTTCCTCTTCAACTACGGGTTTGTGCCGCTCGAGTACTCTTCGGCAAGGCAGATATCCTACTTCTACCCGGTCATGTCGGACGAGGTGCGCAAGTGCATTGATTCGGGCTATGAACCCCCAGAGCGCGAGGAGGACCGTCAGAGGGCTGGGCTGCCAAAGGAAGGTCCAATTGTGCTCGAGGACAACTACGAGCTGCTGTGTGCGTACTACGAGTCGACCCAGAGCAGAATCGAGTTCCTCCACCCGCCGGGGTCCGCTGCCTCGTGGACCGACGACTTTTTGATCCTGTGCTGCACAGGAGAGGAGCTGTTGCTAAAGGTTGACAAAGAGGAGCAGCAGTACGCGCTATTTTTCCGCGACGAGATGGTCGATTCGTCCGATATTACCAATAGCATCCGATCGCGGGACCTAGAGTTCTACGAAAAAGTCGTCCGTCCAAGGGGCAATACAGCCGTGGTTTCAATGATTCGCCAGCTGTTCCTTCCCGCGCTGTTGGGGCCAGAAGAATTTGAGCGCCAGAGGGAGGAGGACCGGGCGCTGAGGCGTCCAGACCGCTTTGACAAGCAGCTTGAGAACCCGGACATTGAGGTCGGTCTCCGGCTCGGGATTCTCGAAAGGAAGCTTCTTGAGGCTGTCATCGACGAGTGCAAGAAGAACCTCAAATTTAACTAGTCTCAACTTTATCTTCCATCCTCGTTAAACTTTCCCCGCAGCCTTTCAGCGGTACGCCTCTCAACTGTAACTTTTCACCTTACAAGGTCGTATATGATGCCTTATACAAGTACGGTCGTATATGATCTGTGCGTAGGCAGGCGCCAACCTGCTGCAACCTACTTAACGCATTTAATGCAAACCCCTTAGCTGTAGGGAGCTGTCGCTCCAGTAACGATTTGTTACGATATTTGTTACACGAAAATTCAATAATCCCTCCACCGTACGGTTACGCACCGTACCGTTATGCACCGTACCGTTATGATCAATTGAAACCATAACAATTCCGATGGAATAGAGTGGAGAAAGATCGGATTGGGGAAATCTGGCAGGGCTGGGCAATCTATGGCACACCCGATTGGCTGTTTACTGGCTACTCCGTTCTGGATAAGGCAATATGCGAGATAAGATAGTGGACGCGATGGTTTCTTGGCCCTCGGGAGTAGCCGCGCCTCCGGTGCTCCGTCAATCATAAAAGCACAATCGCTCCCCAGCGAATTTGAAGGTGCGAGAAATGTCAGAACAGCAGCAGCCAAAGTACCACTCGACAGGGCGTGGCGGCGCCGGCAACATGGTCGCGGGGGACGCCCCAGAGCCACGGTCCCAGAGGTCGCTGGAGGAGGAGATCCCCAAGATCGATGAGGGCAACTACTACACGACAGGGAGAGGAGGTCTTGGGAACATGCGGCAGAATGTAGACTCTGAGATCGCCCGGAAGGCGCAGGACATAAGCGTAGAGCACGGGCTTGAGCCCATGGCGAGCAACGGCTCTGTCGGCCGGGGTGGGTATGGTAACCACCTTCGGCGACAGGCCAGCAACACTCCAGAGGGTCGTCGGCAGGGTAGCAACCCTCCGGAGGGACGCACTGCTGAAGAACAACGCAAGCCCAAGTCTTTCGTAGAGCGAGCCAAGCAGTTCTTCTCCAGCTAACCGACCAAGCTTTTTATTTGTTTTGTTATTCGTTTTATTCTATATTCTAATGTGTTATTTATGGTGTAATAGTAATGCTTATCTATTGGCATCGCCATCTACCTCTAACAATCCGCAATTCGTATCCCCTGGAAATACAACATCCGCTCTGTTATTCCAATCCCTGGATTTAAAATCCCCTGGATATGCAACATGCATTTTGTCGTTTGCAAATACAGCATTTCAGAAAGCGATTGGTCACCTTCGCCTGGGCTTGAACACTACCTCGTCGCCGTCACTGTCATCGTCAGAGAGTTCAGAAACCTCAGTAGGAAGCGTTTCTTCAATTGCAGACTCGCGAGTGAAAGAGGACTCTCCGGTAATGAAAGATGGCTCTGCAATGGTGGTGGAATCGGGTCCCGGAGTTGCAGTCTGTGGAATGGATGGCAGTTCAGAAATAGAATCTTCCGCTGGGGCGTCCAAATCAACGTAGACAAACCGGTTGTTGTTAAACTGGAGACTTGTAAACCCGAGCCGCGACAGCTCAATAGCACTGAACAAAAGCCCCTGGCATTGAGTCCGCACTTGATCCATCTTGGCCAATCCACTCGGCGTATCGTTCAGGGCCCCATTGAACGGCGCAAGACCCAGGCAATGCTTTTCTTCCTCCAACGCATGCAGCTTGGCGTCCCGGCCAGACATGATCTTTCCCGCGGTGAGAGGGTCGAATTCGAGACCGCATCTGATCCGAAGCCCCTCGGCTAATCGATACACATCGTATAGCAATGTGGCGTACTGCAGCTTAATGTCTTGCCAGTCTCGGCACTCATCGAGATACTTGACGATCCAGTCAAAATAGATCCGCAGCATTGGCAGAAGCCTTTTGATTGGCGCAGGAACCTCGTCAGGCTCGTTGAGGCTCTGGATAGCAACGTCCAATACAGCCTTGAACATTTCCACCGTCAGATTAAATACCCCTGAGGTGTACATATCGCCGTGAGCCAGCCTACTGCTACTCTTCTCGGCAATGTACGTGCACATAGGGCCGATTAGTGCCAATTGGATCAGTAGATGAGTTGGCATCGCCGAGTTCTCGAGAATCTTGCGGTACTGCACCATGATGGTTTCCACTACTGCATGATCAAGCGGCTTGGGCTCGTCCTTATTGATCTGGGTGTGGTAATTATTGGCAAACAGCCACAGAAGACTCAGCACCACGGGGCGGATGGCCACTCTATCGCTCTCGCCAAGAGGCTCAATGACCATGAGGCGAGACGTGCTCAGCGAATGGCGGTTCATCCGTG
Source organism: Blastobotrys illinoisensis (assembly GCA_030558835.1). Classification (NCBI taxonomy): domain Eukaryota; kingdom Fungi; phylum Ascomycota; class Dipodascomycetes; order Dipodascales; family Trichomonascaceae; genus Blastobotrys; species Blastobotrys illinoisensis. The sequence goes on along the minus strand of JAKTQJ010000028.1, from coordinate 116,835 downwards.
CCAGCTTATGCGCAATACGCTTCACGTTGTCAAAAGAAAACGGGACCTCGGCTGCCTGTGACTTGAGGAACCAAAAGAAGGCGTCGAAACAGTCATTCGTCGCATTCGACAGGTTTCCCAATTGGTTCGCAGGGGTCCCTTCGGCAGGCACAATACTTGCCGCAGCAGCATAGTATATCCTTGCATGACGGTGTGTTTCCTCGGGCTTGAGAAGGTTCAGAGTGGTCTTGTAACGTGACACGTCGCCTAATCGGCAGAGTATGTCTACAGCTGACTCATTGACCCGCAGATAAATAGCCTCGGCGGCCTTTTGCATACTATCGGGCGCATCAAAGCTCAGATTGAGCATGGGGAAGAGCCGAGAGATCTCTTCGGTGGTACCCTCGATTTCGAGGATGCGCTTTAGCAGTGCCTTATATGCCTGGGAGGCGACCTTGAGAATCTTGGAGAGCCGCTGGTACAATGGCTTGAACAGCTCCTCTACATCCTCAGCACCCTTGATTTTGTCAATCTTGCCCCGATACTGCAAGATCACCGGCGCATAGATCATATTCCAGAGCTGTCTCTGCATCGGGAACGAGTCGCTAAAAGAGGCCAGAATCCACGACGTGAGCTTAGCGGTCATCATCTGCACAGTGGCCACTACCTCCTGGTCTAGAGCTTCCGTCTCTGCCGCCGAGAGCTCAGAGTCCCGTGTCAGCTTGACGAAAAGCTGCTCCAGTGCGCGCTGGAAATGGCTCAACTGGGCATCCTTCGTTTGAATGCTTTCGTTGGTAGGCATCGTACGAAGTTCTAAAGCATTTGTATGACAGTCCTTCCTGCCTTTTATATACCCTACGAGCTAACCCGAGCCGAAATTGCTGGTTGCTTTCAAATCTTGCAAGATTTGGTGATTTGCACTTTAATTTTTCAAGTTGGGACGACGACCTAATCCTGCCTTGCTGCCGTACCCTCACCGCCGTTGACGATGCAGAAAGACACAAGAAACATTCCGTGTCGGTACTACAGCCAGGGCAAATGCCTCAAGGGTAGCCAGTGCCGGTTTCTGCACGCGGCCAAGGAGGTTGATCCCATTGTCAGCGTTGATTCGCTAGATCTCGAGCAGAAATCGCAAGAAATACGCAAGGATTTTGCGCAATCCCGGGCCCCAGTATGGCCCCTATCGTGCTATTCTTTGGCCTATGGCCCAAATCTGGTTTCTGAGGTTGATATGAGCATGGAAGAAGCCCGGTTCGGGGCGTATAAAGCGCGCGAAGAGAACCGGCTCGACCAGTACGATAGAGATATCAACCAAAAAATTGCACATGTGAACAGCGTGCATAAATTCATTCTCGAAGATACGCGTAAAGCAGCGCGCTACATTGAATTGGCGCAGAAGAATACCTCGGGCGCAAAAATGAAGCCCTTTGGCCCGCTCTCATCGACTTCCTCGGCATTCGGAAGTACTGGAGCCTCGAGCGGATTTGGAACTTCAGCCAGTGGTTTTGGCGGGGGGAATTCGGCGTTTGGAACTGCGAAGAGCTCGTTCGGTGGTGGAGGTTCTGCCTTTGGGTCCACTTCCAGTAGCGCATTTGGAAGCGGAGCAAGTCCTTCCTCGTCACTCAAGCCCATGTCCAGCTCGTTTGGATCTACCGGTGGGTCTGGTTTTGGCTCTACTGGTGGGTCTAGTGCGTTTGGCTCTACCGGTGGGGCTGCGTTTGGTTCTACTAGTGGATCTACCGCGTTTGGCTCTGGAAATAGTGCATTTGGAGGGGGTGCTGTAAAGACGTCGGCATTTGGAAGTGGGTCAACTGGAGGGGCATTTGGTTCGGGTAATACTTCTTCGGCATTTGGATCCAGCGGAGGCGCATTCGGGTCGTCAAATAGCCCATCTACCGTCAAAACGTCCACATTTGGAGGATCCAGCAATTCTGGTGCGTTTGGATCTGCCTTTGGCGCAAAATCTTCGCCCTTTGGTGGAAGCACAGGGACCACTTCAAACCCATTCGCCGTTTTGGCCGAAGAAAATACCGAAAAGAACAGTACCGCGTCGCCATTCGGATCAAAGGACACAAACACCAGCGCATTTGGGACGGCTTCGTCACCATTCGGTGCCAAGACCGAAGGGTCAACCTCTTCACCGTTTGGAGCAAAGACCGGTGGTGGATTCGGATCCCCAGCTGCGAGCACTTTTGGCGCAAATCCATCTACTGCTCCTGCAACAAGTGCATTCGGCTCTTCCCCGGCTACTAGTGCGTTTGGCTCGTCGACTACGCCTGCCACAAATGCGTTTGGCTCTTCGACTGCCCCAGCTACCAGTGCGTTTGGCTCTTCGACTGCCCCAGCTACCAGTGCGTTTGGCTCTTCGACTGCGCCTGCTAAAAGTGCCTTTGGTTCATCTTCTACCCCTGCTACAAGTGCATTTGGTTCTTCTTCTACTCCTTCTAAAAGTGCATTTGGTTCTTCTGCTGCCACTACAAGTCCATTCGGCTCTTCCGGTGCTCCTGCTACAAGCGCGTTTGGCACATCTAGCCCATCCACAAGCTCATTTGGTGCATCTGGCACGGCTTCTAGTGGCTTTGGCTCCAATGCATTTGGGTCATCGAATTCTGGGGGCGCTTTTGGTACTAACAACTCACCATTTGGTCAGCAGGCCAGTGGCAATACACCCCCAGCGCCTAACGCATCTGCCAATGCACTCGGGAACCCATACCCCCAAGGCAGGGACGACGAGCTACCCCCCAAAATCGAAGACTTGTTGCCAGCTGTCAGGGAAGCTTTCGAGTCAATGTCCTTCGTACTAGGCAAGGTACCTGAATTAGTACCTCCGTTTGAGTATCGATAAAAAATACCTCCGCCGTTGCCCTGAGTCAGGTATGTCCACCGGTACTTGCGCATTGCAGACAGGCTATTTTTTCGCCAAACACACTTGGCGTCTTTATTTATTACACGTATAGACAACAATGTACAGCAAAATGTGTATCTTCCGCCTCCATTAATAATATTTCTTGAATGATCTTGATTATGCACAGTTGAGATACCTCACCAGACATAGCTTCTCCGTTTCTTCATGGATTCATCAACAATGTCTGGACTTGACCTCCGCTTGATCGCAGGGTCGTCGTCTCCACCACCACTCCCTTCCTCGTCTATGCTATGCAAACCCTCAAGGGCCTTCAGGTCGTCCACAATGGACTTTCTATCTTTTTCTAACTGTTTCCACTCGCCGTCGTCGAGCGCCAAACGAGCATCCTTTTTGATATCGCGATACCGCTCTAGGTACCGGCTGTTGCTTGCTTTCCAGTCGTTAAACAACTTGAGGTACTGCCGCCGAAATTCGCTCAATGCCCTCGACTCTGACTGCTCCCCCTCTTTCAAGTCATCCGCTGAGATCACCGTGCGCTCCTGAGGTGACGACTGCGGCTTGCCGAAGATTGACGAAGCGCTCCCACTAGAATTGCTGCTGCCGCTGCTGGGGTTATGCATATGGCGGGTAGTCATTTGCGAAGACGGTGATTTCGAATCGCGCATAGTAACTGAGAGAGCTGGAAAAGATCTAATCCTGACAGCGCCATGGATAACCGGTCCTCTAATAAAGGTCAACCAGGGAGGCCAGTTAATATATCCACGATGCAGTCTCACAATAGTTCACATCTGCGAACTTTTTTCCGCCCATAACAGCTTTTATCCGCACCATTAAGGTTCGAGTCACCAGTCATTGGCTTTTTCGTCCGTGATAAAATCGAACACAGAAAGAGGCAAAAAAAGAATACAAAATGAAATATTTTACCAAATGCATGGCAGTCAAACCTTGTGTTCCAACGGGCTCAAGGGGCACTCCAATATCCACCAGGGCCGTTGTTCATATTACCACAAATTAAAAACGTCAGTCCCTCATTTGGTCTGAGAAAAATGACACCGCCACAACACTTGCCCCCCCTGTCCCTGCCGCAAGGTACTGGTACACACGGTACTGAAGTACTCTAGCTAGTAGTACTCCTGCAGAAATGCTAATTCGCGTACTTGTCGGCCGCGTCGAGAATCGACTGTTTGTTGCGGCTCGCAAGAGCGTATGCCTGTCGGAACATGTCTAAAGACTGCATGACAAACTGTTGTTTAGTGAGCGTGCCGTTACCCACTTCGCCCATCATCTGCTCCATCTGCTTACGCAAGAATGGTTTAGACAGGCTCATGTTGAAGTTTATGCTATCGTACCCATCGACGAGCGTCATTCCCAGGCGAGTCGGAATAAACACCTCATTGGCTGACCCGCCACGGCCGCCGCCGTTTGCCTCGTTGGCGTCGGTACCGGTGCGAGCGCGGGGCGGTTTAACCTTAGTCACATACTCGCGAGTTAGAATCTTCTCGATGTGTTCTGCCATGGTGGCATCTGTGCCAATTCCATTGGCGTCCATGAGGGCAATCAGCTCGGGTTCGGAAAGGTATTTGGGCGGGCTTGTCTTGCCCTCGTTCATCTTGGCTTCGGCCAACTGTACCATTTCGCCCTGTGTAAACTCTGGCAGCTCGTTTGTCTCCCATTTAATATACGGGTAAATGTCGAGGAAGTTGCGCTCCAGCACGACTACGCCATTGGCGGTAAACCGCTGGCCGCACCAGTCCAGTACAACCTTTGTTGACATTCCCGTAGCGTTTTTGCTGCAACAGGCGAGGAAATGTCTGGCAATGAACTCGTAGACTTTACGCTCCTTCTGGCTCAGCTCGGATCCAGCGCCTTTGACGGGGTGAATGGGCGGGTGCGCCTTGTCGTCCTTATTGCCACGCCGCGGCTGTTCAAACCCGTCATTCTCCAGCAGACCAGTCGCATATGAGCCCCAGGTACGGTCGTGGGTCTGCTTTCCTACAAAGCCCCGGAGGTCAATCTCAGGGGCAAATGTGTTTGTTTCGGTTCGTGGATAGGACACGTAACCTTTGGTATATAATGCTTCGGCGACCTAGATAACGTTAGTATTCGACTCCACATGATTATGAAAAAAAAGGGGCTAAAACATACATCTAACACGGTTTTAGAGCTCATTTTTAAAAACCTTGCTCCCTGTTTTTGAAGCTCAACGGTTGTCAATGGCAGGGGGCGGTACTTAGAAGTCGGCTTAGTCACAACTTGAGCGATCCGAGCCTCGTACGAGGTCTCCATGCAATGGCGAAAGATCTCCGTCACCACAAGCCGGTTAAAGTGCTTAACGCGGTCCCAGTTGAACTTTACCTTGTGGCGGCCACGAGATACCGCGACCTCAATGAACCAAAATGGCTCGGGTTTGAAATTGACCACCTTCTTATAGCGATCAACTACAAAACCCAGGGTCGGGAATTGGCATCCGCCGTAAGAAATTGGCGATTTGGTCTGCTGAGCCGAGTAAAACTTGCTCTGAAGCAGCCCTGTGGTGAACCGTGTGAGAGCCGCGCCAATGCGAAGGTCGATTTCTGATCGGCCTGCCACAGCCTCTACTTGATTGAGATCAAGCTGGGAGGGCCGGTTAGCAGCTTCCTTCAAGTGGGTCGGATCCACGTTGTTGAAGATGGCGCGGCGGACATTGTTCATGTCGTTGAAGGCACGGTTGCCCTGCTGCGCGATCTTCATGATCTCGTACCCAATGCTCTCACCTTCTCTGTCACAGTCTGTCCAGATGAACAGCTTTGCTGATCCCGCTGCCTCGGCGCGGATATTGCGAGCAATTGGCTCAGCGAGCACTTTTTCCACGACCGGGGCCTCGAAGAGCTCTCGGGGGTCGCATTTGCCCCACCCGTATATGCGCTCATCAAAGTCTATCGACTTGATATGTCCTTTAACCGAGGTTACAGTCACGTTGCAGGGACCCCATTGGCGAAAGATGTAATCAAAGTCGTAGTTCTTAACGTGCTTGTCCCCTGTAATGTTCCTGAAGCTCGACCGTCCACCGCTTAGAGCTTCTTTGATCGCCTTGGCCACCGACGGTTTCTCTGCCACGCAGAGAATCTTCATGATTCAAGACGCGTGGCGAAAATTATTGGGGGAGGGATTATGTGACGCGTCCCAATTAAATTAACGCGTGCCATCGACGCGTGTCGCGCGTCTATTGAAACACACAATGGCCATCGATCGATCAACTATCAATCTTGAGCCATCGTCTACGAGACTTTTACCCCTTCATTTAGATTTGACCGAGAGGACGGAAACTCTACGTGACGTGTATCCTCGCCACTGGGATCAGTCTTTGATCACGAGCCTATACCATTCCAAGGTCATTCATTTCCTAGCTAGTGGTAGGCAGGTAGGTACGAAGTGGAGGAGTGAGATGGCGAGTCTTCGCGCGCGCAGGCGTTGGGACTTCTACTGCAATGACTGAGTTGCTACTATATTAATCTCGTGACACGATATCTGAGACATTATTCATCTGCATTCCCTTATAGTGCGCAGGGCTGCCCAAAGCGGAATAATGGCGTCAGAGCGGGCAATACGTATTGTATCTCCACACCGGAATAGCGGTACAATGCGCTGCTTTGAAGTGTGGGGTTCGTGATCTCTCTTTATTGGACGACAATACAATTCTCGGCGTTCGGAGTCTATGGTCTTCGTGCAGTCCGCGGCCAGTCCATAGTCGCCGAAATGGCTGCTGCCGAGAGTGTTTGTTTGCAAGATATCGCAGTGTGGAAACTCATACATTGATTGTATCACTTCATATCATTAGATTACATTAGTATGTTGATTAATCTGGTCGTCACAATAAATAGGAATAAATAAATAAATATGCTCGGTTGGAGCTGTGCAGTCGTTTCAAAGGTACTTCTGGGGGATTGGTGGGCATGGAGGCATGTCTTTACCAATGCTGCGCCTGTGGAATGGAGTCTTTGCTGCTTGGTAGTCCTTGGAAGAGGGCGAAGAAGGTGGTGACGACAATGTAGAGCTTCTCAGGCTGTAATCCTCATTGCTTGAAATGGACGAAGTAGATATGCTCCGTCGGAAGGTCGAGCTGTATCTGTTGGAGACTGGTGAGAGGATTGGAGAGGAGGTAGACACATCGTAGCTCTCCTCATCCGACTCCGAGTAGTCAATAACTGTAGGTGGTACAGAAAGCACCACTAGCTGCTTTGCTCGAACTTTGATAACAGACATTGCTATATCTGTTGGTCTAGTAGACGTAGAATAGTAGTAGTTGTAGTTGTAAAAATTGGTTTGTATCGTGGACACTGAAGATAATAAATACCAAAGGTGGATTGCTCGAGCTTTATATAATTGACAAGGGTTCCGGGCCCTTATTAGATCGCCTTGCTAATCGTTCAGCCGCGCGCATCAAAGACCCAAGACACATCTGCACGATCGCCCTGCAACTGCACTGCCGATCCCCTTTGTACCTTCCCACCATGACCTCTTGTGTCCCAAACGGGCAACACTAGCTGACCGTTGGGGCTGCCCCCTTATCCCGGGTCAGGTGACTCGGGCGTTGTCGAAATGTCGTTTCGACGTCCAACGGTCGTGGAACCCCCTTTCTACCGCTCGTTTGTCACCGCTCCGTCATAGGCCGCGAGCTATGACCGGCTGTGACTACGCGGAGGTCATGCCGCCGCTGCACTGTAGAGGATGACGCACTTGTGGTAACAGACATGACGGAATCAGAGTCCGGGCGCAGGTCACCGTACACAAGTGCAGCTAAAAGCAGCCCAATGCACGACCAGATAAAGGAATTTGTTACGTACTGCGGTCGTTTGTAGGCAGAGACATGGTGTTTTCCTTCTCCTCAACGCACGGAACACAACGGTGGATCTGGTTTGTAACAGAATTATTGCAGCCATTGTAAAGCACGCTCCTCAACTGAGCTGGCTGCTTCGATCCAGCGCAGTGGGCGTGCTTGCTTGCTGCGTAGGCCGACGCACCTCCAGATCACAAGCCCTGCACACGTTTTTTTTCGTGGAGACGCACGCTAAAGCACCCGGTAACTTTCCGGGCTGCTGCCCGTAGGTTGGGGTACACGTACCCCATAGTGCCGGGAGCTTCCATTGTGTGGGTACATGAAGACACTACCGTCTACAGATGGGCTCAAGCTCCGAGGAATGAATAGGTATCGGTCACGCGTCTTCCGTGGCTTCCATACCCGGCATTTGTACCTGAGTTCTGGAAATCCGTTGGCCAACATCCTGGTAGAGCGGTAAGGAGAGAAAAAATAAAAAAATCTCATTAATGCAGTTTGTATGCACTACTATTCCCTGCAAAAATTAATCCAGTAATTCTAATTAATGCGATATGACACCCTGTCAAACTAATACACTCTGCGTAGGCGTATACGAGGCGTATACGCCCCAGCCCCCCTGTTAAACTGGGGCGGCATATATTGAGATCGAGATCTCGTACGTTCAACGTCCGATCGATCGAACTTAACAATTTTCAGGGGCAGAAGCCGATCGTGCAACGGAGAATGTTCGCTTTAATCGTCCAGGCAGGATTCCGTCCAACGTTTCCTCTGGCCCCTATTAAGCTACCGTATCCAGACGATCCTATAGCGTTTTGCCGATTTTCTGTCGATTGGCAGATCCTATAGCGTTTTGATAGAAAAAACCACAAAAAAGTCATTCTATTCCACTAAACGACCATCATCGCGGGCGCCAGACGATTGACAATCAGCGTCGAAGGGGCAACGCTCTCCAGCCGGGTCATCATATACGCCGAATTGAGCGTGATTTCCGTTACCTTGACGGCATATGTTCGGTAGAACCCACCCCATTCATTGCGCTGAGGTTCGCCGGGCATGCACCACACTTGCAATTTGTAAGCCAGGCTTTTCTTGTGGACAAGCATCTCCTCCTCATTGCACCATTCCTTGTGGATGCGCTGGGCAACCTTGACCAACGGGGCCATGGACCCTTTCATTCGCGCAGTGATGTATATCTGCCCAAAATCGTCGTCTTCGTCAATGCAAACGTAATGCACGTCGTCTTCCGCAATTTCTGGAGTGAACTTGCTATGCACCGTAAGGTCTTCCTCTGATTGGTGGTCTTCAAGCGATAGCGCTGGACTGGGGCATGAAGAGCTTGGAGATGAAGAGTACGGACTGTCAAATGCATAGTGGAAGCTCTCGTGGTTATTAGTCGCAATGTAGTTGGTGTCGTACCAGTGCGCCTGGCGGATATCCTCGTCTACAGAATAGAGGCCAAGGACTAGGTTACTGTGCAAATCATCTGAGATGTCCCTCATTGAGCGCGGAAGCCCCACACAAGACCGGACACGATAGGCCAGAGCTTCCTTTACCAAGGTATTGGCTCGATGGGATACAAGCAACAGGTTGGCTAGACTCTGGGAATCACAGAAATCCAGGACAAGGTATTGTAGCTCTAGCGGTAAGTCTAATAGAATACCCTTCATTATTATCTTTTTATTATTCTCTAACAAGACAAGAGTGATACTGTGGTACAGTAGTACGATACTTTCTAGGGCATATTTATATAACCTCGTATCGCCCAGGTTTTATTCCAATCATTCGATGTAGTAAATGAAACGGGTCGATATAACTGCCCACTTGAGAAGGGTCCCGGAGAAATACCCGCACAAAGAGGCTGATGAGACCTACACACAATACGACTTTTTCTTCTGCTTAGAACGCTATACGGCATTCCGCTGCCGATCGAAATTCAGTCGTTGTATTATTCCTAATTCCTAACCCGGTGAGTCGATAGAAGCGATAGTCGAGCAAACAGAGAACGGAGTTTGAGCTATTACAGGACATTCTATGCTGCAGGAGATACAGCAGTTGCGAGATTTATCCGAGGTTCATCCGCTTATCTGGTACAAGTATTCGCGCTAACTTTGGGGCGGCTTCCCTTAGGCACAAGAAGGGTGTCTCTGCGCAGGTTTCGGTAGACGTTGCCGGTCGGAAAAACTAGGCCCTAAATAATCCGAGCACTTCAACACCATTCATCTCATGAGGAGGCTGTACATGGTATTGTTTACTACCCCCTGGAATGATTAGCTTTTATTCCTATTCCTTAAATAGACTCTTCACTTGGTACCACTGCCGTTCTAGCCGGTGGTACTGCATATGTCACCGTAGATAACGTTACCGTAGTACATACTTGCAGCAGAGGGGGTACTTTGCTTCGTACATTTTTTGAACGAGTAGGACGCTGTAAATTTTTAAATTAAATTGAGTCTTTTCTCAACTTGATGAAACTGCGTTCGCTACGGTAGTACATTGCTATAATTTGCTACAAAGATATAAAATTGAAACAGTATCGGAGATCTGATAAGATAAAATATTACCTACCGTAGGTAGATAGTTTCTTCAAGCCGTAAAGGTCTTCAGATAAACCGGCGTATATGTCCCTGCTACAGTAGTTCGAGATAATGCTGAGTTCCAATTAGTGTATTAAATATCCAAGCAGCTCTGATGCGGCTTGTGTCAACATGAATAAATTAATTTACTGGGTCTTCTTGGTCTTGTTCACTCCTCGTCGAGCAGAAGTGGCCTTGGTCTCACTGTCAAGCACGTAGTCCCACCACCGGAAGGAAGAAGCATAGTTACCAGTAAAGTACTTGTGATGGTCGTCATGGTGGTCGGCGCCGGCCCAGAAAGGCAGGAAATGCCGCAATGACCACGGGAAATCGTAGCCACTATGCGAATCAACGGCCTGGAACAGCCGCAACATGAGCCACAAAAGCACTGTAATAAGATGCATATCGCCCATGAAATAGGCGACAAGCAATGGGCTTCCAACCGTTCCCGTTCCAGTGAAAGCAACTTCTACTGGGTGCGCATACTCAGCAGTAAGACCAAATGGAGCGGCATATTTGTGGTGCATCTTGTGAATTCGCTTGTACAAAAGCTTGGAATGCAGTGCTCGGTGGCCCCAGTAATGCCAAGTGTCTTCGAGCACGAAGAAAATAGCAAGGTGCCACGCAATGGTTGTCCACTTGGGGAACGGAACGCCAATGCTGATATTGAAGTACTCGCACATTGGGTAGAAGGCGAAAATAGGCACCGCCTCAATTAGGGCATGCGAGATGAGTACTTCCTTCAAACACTGCCAGTAGTCCGCAGTCGAAGGGATCTTGGTGTCTTGGATCTTGTACTTGCGGAAGTATGGAATGTAGTCAATGACAGCCCATGGTAAGGACCGGCCGAAGTAGACAAGCTCGTGGAAGCATAAGAGTAACAGACCCGTAGCAACCAGGTCGTTGTTCATATATTGGAACCAACGCGCCCAGTACTGCTCTACAATGTTGAGCTTTTCAAAGTCGACCCCCGCCAGCAGAGAGTCGGCGTGTCCTACAGTTACATTCGCCATGATGGGGAGCTTTATAAAAAGGACAATGCCAAAGCAGCAATAAGTGAAGAACCTTCTCAAGGAGGGTTATTTGACCGGTTATTTATATTTACTCAAGGTACTAGAACTACACAGGTGGGTGCCCTCTGACGCTTTCGTAAGCATTACAGATTTTGCTCCATTTCGTATATTATCGTCCGATTTTTTTCCGCTTATAGCTAGGGCCCTCTCCAAGCCCTGCTATATACTCTCGTTTAAGTCGCTTAGTGAAGGGAAAGGGGGGTGATGGGGTGATGTTTCAGCCGTGCGGGTCGCGTCCGTCGTATTCCCAGCTCCAAAGCCTGCGGGAATCGCGGCGCTGATGCTGGGGCGGAGTCTAAACGACACAATAGCCGGTTTTTTCTGCCCCTGTCTGTGCACTCAGCTCGTACCCGTTCGCCAAACCACATCTTGACGTGAGTATTTCTATCGCGGTGGATTACGTCGTACCGGGCTCACTGCCATGTCGTAATCGGCGTTTTCGGCGGATCACGTGATACGGAATATTCCTACTCGGGAAGTTATGCACAACGGTATTAACGCTTTGATAGCCTACAGTACTAAAAGCACATACAACGTATTAGTGGGGTACATCGCTACTAGAGCAAGAGCCCAATAGGAGCTGCCCATTTGTCTGGTACTTTTCCTTTGCTCCGAATAAATACGCTAGCATTCTTTCATATTAGACCACTATATCCGAACGCTATATCCGAGTAGCGAAATCAGTATCATGTGGAGAAGAGTGAGGCGATTTCCATCGTACCCTCGTACCCAGCCTGTCTTGAGAAGGCTCTATTCAACGGCCCAAAATGGGCAAGGCACTGGCAATCTGGCCAGATATGCAGCCGTTTTTGTCGCTGGAGCTGCTGTAACGGCTGGATACTTTAGTCTGGCTAAAGGAAAGCCAAAGGCAGCCGTTCAGATAGCTGTTAGCATGGGCAAGCAAGACCCTCAATTGTCGACAACGACAACAGACCAGCTGAAATCACCAAAGTATGCTTCAATTGAGGCCCAGGATCAGGCGTTCAAGGAGATCGAGGCCATCGTTGGGGCGGAAAATGTGACTAGGGCCAAGACGACCCTCGACGACCACTCCGATACCTTCTGGAACACGCACCACGCAAAGCCAGAGGAGCGACCAGGGCTCGTAGTATACGCGACATCGACGGAGCAGGTCTCAGAAATTATGAAGGTTGCCCATAAGCACGGCGTCCCAGTGACACCATTTTCAGGTGGAACTTCGCTCGAGGGTCATTTCACGCCATCTTACGGTGGAGTGTGCCTAGACTTTGCTAAGATGGATCAGGTTCTGCAGCTCAATCAGGGGGATCTCGATGTCGTTGTCCAGCCGGGTATGGGCTGGGAGGCTCTGAACGATTATCTCGAGCCGTACGGCCTCTTTTTCGCTCCGGACCCAGGTCCAGGTGCCGAGATTGGCGGCATGATTGGCACCTCCTGCTCTGGTACTAACGCCGGTCGATACGGCACTATGCGAGAAAACGTAGTCAACTTGACTGTGGTCCTTGCTGACGGGACCATTGTCAAGACGCGCCGACGTCCGCGAAAGTCCTCCGCTGGGTACAACCTCACTGGACTGTTTGTTGGCAGTGAGGGCACTCTCGGCATTGTCACTGAAGCGACTCTAAAGCTTAATCCACTCCCTGCCAACCAGGCAGTGGGAGTTGTGACCTTCCCCAGCGTTCGTCAGGCAGCAGACACTGTTGCAGAGGTTGTCCAGCACGGCCTTACGGTAGGCGCTGTCGAGTTGCTCGACGACAACCAGATGGATATTGTCAACAAGGCCGGCATTGCCGAGCGAAAGTACGACGTAGCCCCTACGCTCTTCTTCAAGTTCATTGGCACCGAGGTAGCGGTCAAGGACCAGATCGAGCGGTGCCAGGATCTTGCGAAGCGGCATGGATCGCTGACGTTTGAGTTTGCTCGGGACGAGGAGGAGCGAACCTCGCTGTGGTCTGCGCGAAAAAACGCCTTGTGGTCTACGATTGAAGTAGCCCCCAAGGGCTACGATGCGTGGACGACCGACGTTGCTGTGCCGGTGTCGCATTTGCCTCATGTTGTTGCTGAGACTAAGGCGGACATTGAAAAGTCGGGCCTCATGGGGTCAATTGTGGGGCACGTGCTCGACGGCAACTTCCATGCGTTCATTATGTACTCTGCCGAGCAGCGGCAGACTGCTGAGGAGGTTGTTGAGAGGATGATTCAACGCGCCATCAAGGCGGAGGGCACTATCACCGGCGAGCACGGGGTTGGCGCCGGCAAGATCAAGTACCTTGAGGAGGAGCTTGGCCCGACGGCCATTGCCACAATGCGGCAGCTGAAGCTTGCTTTGGATCCAAAGCAGATCCTCAACCCAGGCAAGGTCATTGTCATGGATCCAAACCACAAGTACCACTAGCCGCGACCATTGACCTCGCCCACGATCGTATTAACCCCATATACCAGCAATGTAACGATTACAATAGACAATCGTACAAATCGTAGACAAATAGTACAACTGAGTACGATCTAAATGTCGGCGAATCGCTCTAGATGACCGCAGCGGTAAGATCTATGGCTGTATGCAACGTGGTATGGGTGTGGTATGGTCGGCTATCGGAACTCAAACGTCTCTGAACTACCGGAATCAGGCACATGGGTCAGCTCCAGCTGCTGGAAGCTGTCCGACTTTTTGTGGTAGTAAAACCCGCTAATGGACCCATGCACCTGGTCAAAGCAAATATAATAGAACCCAGCGTACGAGGCTCCGTTGATATCCCGCACGCGGTGATCTGGAACCAAAAACCGCTCCTTCCATCGCATGAAAATATGGTCCTGCTGCTCGAAATTCTTATGCACATACGACTGCTCTTTGGCCTCGTTTGAGATCATCCTCCACGGCTGGAAGCGCGACCAGTGCGAAATATCCGTCTTGGCAGAGGCGCCCCAGTCGGCCTGCTTGGTAAAAAACGAGTGGCTCTCGCTGATCATCTCGCCGTAGAAGTAAGTTGTGATTGTCGGGTTGTTCTCGGTGAGCCCTTCAATCCACAGATACCCGCACATGAACGCATTCTCCATGTCCACGCTCTTGATCTGGACCCTCACCTCGTACGTATCCTGGCCCGACTGCTGTGAGCCAATGAACATGGAGCCTGGGGCGAGGAAGGACGGCATGGCGTGCTGCGGGTACCTGAGGGGCCTCGGCGGGTCCATAAACGCGCCCTGGGCCGTGTTTACCAGCGCGCTGCTGAGCTCAGCGTCCTGATCCAAGCTCTCGCTGCGATGCGGCGGCGGCGGGCTACTGTCGCTGTTGCTATCGCTGCTGGTGGTATGGTCCCCTGGCGCAAGCTTGCCCTTTAACTTTACGGGCGCGCTCGCGGGAGCGATATCAGTGCTAGGCATTATTATATCCCAAACTTTCGGGCCCCAAAAAACCGACGGTTTGCTACGGTTGCTACGGGTATCTGGGCCAGTTTAACAGAGTGTGATAGGAGCCGCTGCAGCTTCAATCATACCCATAACCTCTAGGATTGCGGGACTGTTATGGGGAAGGGCTGTCCACCTAAACCGGCCCAAATGAGCCGGACCGTCGCCTGCGCACGCGAGATATTATGTTAAAATTGTCGAAGATAAAAATTCCTCTAGTTATTTCACTTCAACATGGAGTTGCGCACCGCAGTAATTAAGGCTGCACCGGCCGCCAAAGCAAGTAAACACTGCGTAGCAAGCAGTGGATTTGTTCCCCGGGTAGCAGCCCCTCTTGCGTCCGTCATGACTCGTAGTTGCCCGGCGGCTATACTTCCCCCACATCGGAGACCCACGCCGTTTGGCCGCCAAGGGGAGGGTGAGCTCCGATCTCGCGGCGGGTGAGACCGGTGTAGATTGACAAAATTTCACTGAGTAAAGAAGATCAGAGTTGAAATAACCCTCTCCGAACACGAAGCAGACGGCATTTTCTCGTATATATAGAGCAGGCTCGCCCGGGTTCGACAAGCGTCTTTTTTTCCACATCGCATAGACGGATAGAGGTCCCTTCTTATTTATTTATATTTTATTTATTATGTACCAGGAAAAAGAGCCCGTAGCGGTGACCATCGAGAAGGTCACCGAGACTCGGGTCCAGAAGAGCGAGGCATACAAGGACGTCCTCGCAGGCACCTGCGGCGGTATTGCCCAGGTGCTCAGTGGCCAGCCTTTCGATACGACCAAGGTGCGGCTGCAGAGCGCTCCCGAGGGCACCTATAACGGAGCGCTCGACGTTGTCAAGAAGCTGCTCAAGAACGAGGGCCCGGCCGGGTTCTACAAGGGCACCCTGACTCCTCTTATCGGTGTCGGCGCCTGCGTCTCTATCCAGTTTGGCATGAACGAGTTCATGAAGCGGACCTTCCTCTCCCAGAACGAGGCTGCTGGTCTCAAGGACACGTCGCTCACCTCCACCCAGTTCTTCCTCTCTGGTGCGGCGGCTGGTTTCGCCAACGGTTTCCTCGGCTCTCCTATCGAGCACGTCCGAATCCGGCTCCAGACCCAGACGACGGGCAACCTGCTCTACCGGGGCCCAATTGACTGTGTCAAGCAGATGTACGAGGGCTCCGGCGTCCCAGGTATCTTCCGGGGGTTGACCCCGACCCTGTTCCGAGAAGCGCTTGGCATGGGTCTGTACTTCCTTACTTTCGAGGCTCTGGTGAAGAAGGACACTCAGCGAAACAAGATTGAGCGAACTGAGATTCCGGGCTGGCGGTTGTGTCTTTACGGTGCCGGTGCCGGTTACGCCATGTGGGGTGTCATTTACCCAGTTGATGTCGTCAAGTCGCGACTGCAGACCGACAAGCTGCGGGTTTCCGAGCAGCAGTACCGGGGTGTGTTTGACTGCACCCGACAGATTCTGCGAACCGCTGGCATTGGTGGCTTCTTCCGAGGGTTCATGCCTACCATCCTGCGAGCCGCGCCAGTCAATGCATGCACCTTCTACGCCTTTGAGCTTGCCCGACGAGCGCTGGGCTAAATTTACTTTCCTATTAATGACTAAAATTTAGACTATATATTAATGATGTTTGGGTTACTCTATACCACCGTTTGTAAACCGTTGTACAGCCAATGACACTCGGGCTGTGTACCGAAGTACAGTACCGCTTTATGTACATCATTGTATACTAATGGCTAAATTGTTGAGATCATATCACTGGTAATGGTGATATTCGAGTTTTCAAGTGCCAGTATTTGATAGCAGTACTCCATAAAGTCATTCAATTAGTCCGTTAGTAATGCAGAAAAGTAAGCTAAGCGCGCTCGACGAATTCCTCATCGGCCACCTTTTCAAGCGCCTCCCGCTGCTGATGCGCAGTTACTACCGCGTCCTCGCCATCAAAGATGATGGCAACCTCCTCCAGCGCAAGACCCTTCGTCTCCGGGAAAGTGACATAAACAACCACCCACTCAACTACAATCCACCCGACGTAGACGAAATAATACTTCCAGCCAATCGCTGCCATACCCACAGGATTGACGTACGTGTTGATGGTGCTGGCGGCCGACTTGATGAACCCAAAGTACGAAATCCCCGCAGATCGCAAGTTGTACGGTAGGATCTCGGTCAAAAAGACCATGATTGCACCAACGAAACCGAGATTGTGCACACCGCTGTAAAGATAAATAAACGCAATGTTCGCGTATGAGGCAGACTGGGACCCGTTGTGATTAAACACCGCGACAGTGGCAGTGAGCACGACAAAGTCAATCCACATGAGGGCGAGCGAGATGAGGATGAGCCGTCGTCGACCAACCTTTCCGGGTAGGAAAGAGAACACGACCGAGCAGATAAACGAGAAGATCTGGGAAGTAGCCGAGATCAATACTTTAATAGTCTGAGATGTAATTCCAGCATTGGTAAGCATGGAGTTGAGATAATAACTCACCAAACCATTTCCTGACAGCTGATAGCACATTCCTGCCCATGTGAGGCAGAACAATCGCCACCAGTTGCCCCGGGTGCTGAAAACCCGCTTAAAATTGACCATGTTGCTCGTCTTCTCCAATGCCAGTGTCTGAACAATTTCTTCGTACTCAATCTCAACGACAGGATCATCTGGATTCCCATTTCCGTGGTACTTGACTAGGATCTCGAGAGCTTTCTCCGGGCGATCAGTCGCGACGTACCATCGAGGGGACTCGGGCATGAAATACAATCCAATCATCTGCGCCACAGAGAATGGAACCTGGATCAGCGCAGGAATTCTCCACGCCCAGTTGCTATTTATATTCAGCGTTCCGAAGCATACCCAAGCAGCAACAATTGAACCCGCAGAATACCCAGCGTTGGACAACGCGGTGCACACGGATCGATGATGAGGGTATGCCAGCTCAGCCACCAACACAGGGCCAATGCTGATGAAAGTGTTTCCCATACCGAGGAAAAATCGCCCCGCGATGTACATGCCTCTCCCATTAGCTCCTGTTAGGAGAGCAGCCCCAAGAATACTCAGTAAGCAGCCAAGCTGGATGCACATTCTTCGGCCAAACTTATCAGAGACATATGGCATGAAGAAAGGTGCTATCATCGAACCCACGAAGAATATCGCATTGATGAGACCGAGGATTGAGCCAGTCGGGTTGTCAAAGAACTCTTCCCATACAGTCAAGGCTTGAAGATTGTTTGTCAAGCTTCCATCGTAACCTTCTACGAACTGTGAAAACATAGGCCAGATCAGGTGGAGGTTCAGCTTAAGCAGCCCTTGGTCCTTCCACCACCATGTCGTCTTGACATTAGGATAGGCACGTTCATCTTCGACGTCCGCACCGGCACCCAGCTCCTTGAGTTTCTTACGATCAAATAATGTCAACCTCATAGCAGTAGTATGTCTAGTTGGTCTCCCGGATGCACAGTACGTCTTATATACGCATGCTGTACGGGACTCGCCGTCAGCATCTGCTCTTCACTCCTTTCGGCATGGCTATTCCCCCGAATGCGAGATCTGCGAAAGTCTGGGGAAATCCAGTCCCCACATCAACTGCGGGGCCTTAAATGTATGCGTTCTAGGGCTAAAATATAGCATATTTTCTGGTTCTTCAGATTCCCGGCGATTAGGCATTTTGCTTTCGCCGGCCACCGAAACCAATGCACGGTCGATTTGCATTGTACATGACCCAAATGCGCATCAATATGAATCATCTGGGGTTACCTCTTTGCGTGCTTGCAGGTCATGACTTTTGAAATGGCGGAGTCGATTTGGAATAGCCTGGCGTACTCATAGAGGACGACCGCTAAAAACCACCTCATTGCCCATCGAATGTGACCGAAGTCAAAAAAAACTTGCGACAATAAACAAACGCGGTATTGTACGGTACTTATTTGTCTTAATGATTCTATAGGAAGGATTGCCATATTACAAAGTAGTGAATTGCCTCATGAGATTGCAGATTATCGCTGATCACCGGTACCCCCTCGGTAAAATAAATGTACTCTATTTCTCCTTTATCGTATGTTTGGCTACCGACAGCCGATGCGTCTGCATCCCCCACTCCGGTACTGTACATGCAGAACCATGTGAGTCGTATTCAGCTTAGGCATGGACCGAAATGAGAGGGGCGCGCCCGGATACAGAGCTCGGTATTACTTTATACCAGGAGTTAAACTAGCTCTAGATTCTCGTCAAAGTCTAGTACGCACACCCAGCTTTCAGATTCACCCACCCTATATCTTTGGGCAATCGAGAGGATCCCATCCTCTCTGTACCTGTCATACAATGGTTCTCCGTCGAATCCCTCAGCCTCATAGACAACTCTATAGGCAGTGAACGCTTCCTTAGCTATGAAGCGCAAAACGGTAAATGTCGTAGAACCATCGTTGCCGGGAAGAAGAGCAATAACGTCAGGTGAAGAAGGATGAAGACACAGTTGACCCCGCTCTCCAAACTCTATTGCGAGATAAGGCAACTTCTGACGCGTCCAGTCTCCTTTTGAATGCCTCCAGTAGTGATAATAATACCCGTCTTGTCTATTGAGCACATGCAATAAACCATCTCGGTCCAGAACCTGACCCTCCTGATTCATGATACCAGAAAACTTGGGTATCTCGAACACACGAGTTTCAGATCCAGGTTTGATGGGCACCGAAAGCTTCTGGTCATAGGTGTTATACCATGTAATGCCTTCATCTGTAGAATAAGCATAGTAGAGATCATGGTTGTTCTCTGGGCCGTTGGGCCCAGCTTGGACAGCAACGGTACTTTCTTTTGATGTATCTGCCCCATCTTCAACAAAATCCCTGTATGTCCAGCTGACGTGGAGCTCGCCGTTAGATGTGACATCTAGGCCGTTGATATAGGCGTTGCATCCAATTCCCTTCAAATACATGCCATTATTCTCTCCAACTGGTGTCCATTGCTTGGTTCCACAATAGTAGCGATATAGATGGTCGTCCCCAAGCCCTGATCTGCCTATTCTGAGCTCGAGAAGAAGGTCTCCTCCAGGCAGTCGAACGAACCTCGGATACGTGACCCAAGTGAGCTTGATCCCAGATATATCGTTCGAGATTGGAGAAAATAAGGTTTGATCAAACTTCTCTGCCAAGTCAACATCGCCAAGAGTTGATCTGTAATTGATCTTATCGTTGTGCAGATCCCAGCTCATGTGAAGAACTCCGTCGCCGCTGATTCCAATACTGACGATATTGTGGCCGTCATTTCTAGTCTGAAAATAATCATTGAACTCAAAGAAATCCCATTCTTGGTTACCTAGTAGTCGTCTGCCCATGACTATTCGTCTCTGGCTGTTGTACCCGGCGGCATACTGATACCGTTTGTAGGTCACAATTGCGTCTTGCTGGAACGAGTTGATATTGATACGCCAGCCACTGGGATCGCTGAATAGCTTTATCATATTTTTGTTAGAGGACTATGGCCAGAGACGTTTGGAAAAGAGGGACCTTATATGTCTTCTGTTGACTGATCTCCGGTGCATATGCATACGGGCTTTCGGGCCATTTAATACCGCGATTCTCCACCCCGCCTACAGTATTCCGGGTACTGGTATTGCGCCCTGGTACAAAATGAAATGCGAAACTATTTTAAACTGAAAGAGCATTGAAAAGTTAACGGTAATTCTATTAAGTAGACCTTCATTAGTTAATTAGTCCTCCTCAAGTCGGCGCAGCAAGTAGTCGACTTCGACTTTCTTCGTCAGGGGAATAATGCAATTCTTGTAAATCTCCGTTACAATCTCCTTGGTGAGATTACCCTGGACCTTCTGACTCCACCGCAAGACTGGCCCAGTGTATGTGTCAGTCTTGCTCCCGATTCGCTCCAGAACTTTCTCTTCAACGGCCATGTTAGTGATAGCCTTATCAATTCCGTCTGCGTCCCGTGCCTTGATGAGAGCAGTGTATTTCTCTCTCTCGCTCTGGAACTTGCACTCAGCTACAAACTTGCCAAAGTGGATTCGCCGCGAGATCGACTGGAGACACTCCATATCACACACGGCACAGCTGCCGACATTCTCGGACTGTTCGCCGGCGCCAGCTGCAACCTTCGGTACAATGTTCTTAATGTAATAGTCCTTGATCTCGTCATTGACGTTGATCTCTTTATGGTAACTAGCGAGGACCTTTGGGTAGCTTAACGACGGGAGGATGGGCTCCTCGAGCTGATCCGGGAAGAAGGGCACCTCGTCCGGGGCTTCATACCGTCGGATCTTGCTCTGGGTTTTCTCGTTCTGGAGTAGGAACCAATCAAGGAAGGTCCCGTCAAACCCGTCGATCGAGAGCTTGGCCTGATCGTAGACAGATTCCGACTTGTAGAACTGTGCCCGTTCAATGAGGTTGAACACAATCGTGTCCTCCATCCGGATCAAGCTCTCCCGGATGTTGGCTAACTGGAGCACCGTCTCTGGTTTCGTGAAGTCCATTATAACAGCGAAGCGAGGCTTGCTAATCACTGTCATTAAGCGGGCATTGATGACTCTTCGACACAGACTCCGAAGCGGGCCCTTTTTTACTCCTTCGCAGCGTATACTTCAGCACAAATCCCTGTAGGTCCCGACATTGCGACATTGCGACAATAAAGTTACGATTCCTTTGGAGCTGGAAGGGACATCTGGTCCGGCGGCTGCGATCCGTACTTGTTGTAGTAAGAGCCAGTTTGGCGAGTAGCCAAGAAGCGGGCGATGCGCTCGTCCTGCATGCTGCCCATTCCGTAGTTGGTCTGTGCGTTAAGCTCGTCCAAACGCGTCCGGAACGACAACTCACGATGCTCGTCTAGGTTCTTCTCCGACATTTTGAGAATGGCTTGTACCTGCAGTCCTCCAAGGAAAAGGGCTATCAGACCAACTAACACAGACATCTTGTACCTATTTTGGTTGAGCTTCTCCTGGAACTCCTTATCAAACTTTCGCGACTCGGCCTTTGCATCGAACCCGTAGAAATCATGCTCCTCATTGTATGCGTGCCTGTTTTGATAGTATGTGTGGGGGTATCGCGGAGGCCACTGGTGTGTTGCTGAGCGAGTTTCAAAGGCCCGGCGCTTCACTGGGTCTCTGAGAATGCCATAAGCGGCGACAACTTTTTTAAACCGCTCTGCTTGTTCTTTTTGCGAAAGGGTGCTCTGAGTTGACGAGTCTGGGTGGTACAGCTTGGCCAATTGCAGATAGGTCCGTTTGAGCTCCTTGGCATCGACTTCTCCACCCTTGGGGAGGCCAAATATATCAAACGGCGAGGGGTCCTTTGCCGTCGGCCACTTTGCTATCTCACCGCTGTGAATGCGCCTAGCCTGGAAGCATCCAGAGGATATTACTCTCTTTTTTAACCCCTGAGCCAACATTGCAACCCCAAGGACCCAAGTTTTAAATGCTAAATCGTGTCACAGCAATCACACAGCGTCAGGTCACTTATGACCGCTAATACATGACCTAGTAAATGGGTAGAGCGTACGCACAGACCCTTTGAATGCGTTTAGCTAGTGTAGGTGTTATCACTCCCGGAGGAAATCGGACTGGGGTAGGCTAGGTCTTCGGTGGTGCAAATGGAGGATCGCCGGCAACGTACGGCTACTCAACGGTGGGGAGAGCGCCGCACATGTTGCGGCGTGTATTTATATTTGAGTTGAGCTAAATACCGAACAGTCAACAAGCCCACGCGACAATGGCAGAGCTCTCGAAAAGGAATCTCTATCAGAGTACGGGGTTTGCTATCGACAAGAAGTATAGCGCTATTAAGGTGCTAGGCAAAGGCACGTATGGCATCGTCTGCTCTGCTGTGGAGGCAGGCAACCAACGGCCCATTGCTATCAAAAAAGTCATGAAGATATTCAGTAATGAGATTCTGGTTAAGCGGGCGTTTAGAGAGTTAAGGCTGATGCGCCACTTTCGCGGGCATAAAAACGTAAGGAATACCGGAGGTAGTGGTGAGTTGTACTAACTCTAGCAGATTGTATCTTTATTAGACCTGGACATGATATCAACTAAGCCGTACGATGGGCTCTACTGCTACCAGGAGCTAATGGATTATGACCTCACAAAGGTCATCCAGGGCCCGATCCAACTGTCAATGGCGCACGTCCAGAGCTTTACCTATCAGCTGCTTTGCGGAGTGAAGTATATCCATTCCGCTAATGTTATCCACCGTGACCTCAAACCGGGGAACCTCCTTGTTAACTCCCTTGGTCAGCTGAAGATATGCGACTTTGGGCTCGCCAGAGGTGTCCATTCGGACAACGAATCTGGGCGGGTTAAGATCACCAAATATGTAGCAACTAGGTGGTACAGGGCACCTGAGCTCATCATTGTCGCACGGAACTATACCCGGGCTAGTAAGTCTCACAATTGCTGCGGGAGTAACACGCTAATTTTAGCCTAGTTGATATGTGGTCGGTGGGTTGCACTATGTGCGAACTGATTGGAAGGAAGCCCATCTTCAAAGGGTCTGACCATCTTTCTCAGCTATCGGAAATCGTTAAGGTATTGGGTCTCCCCCCACGCCAGCTTATCCTATCAATGGCCAACCACGAGGCATGGGACTTGTTTGCCACCTGCCACTTCAAGTCCAAGCAGATCTCTATCCAAGAGCTCTATCCAAAAGCGCCTAAAGAAGCTATTGATCTTATCCTTAGGCTCCTACGCTACGATCGGACGGAAAGGTGTACCGCTGTTCAGGCACTGGAACACCCATTCTTGTCAGGCTTCCATAATCTCGAAGAAGAGCCTAATTGCAACGAGATATTTGATTTCAGCTTCGAAAACCTTTCGCCAAAAGAACTTGAAACTGCGCTGTACGACGAGATCAAAACCCTTCGTAGAGAAGTGCGCAGTGGACACAACTCTGTCCCCCGCCAGAAGAACTACGACGAAACAGCCGCCGTTTCCAGGCCACGAACTAACCTTGGAGAGCTAAAGAGGAACAACTACCCGCACGCGAAAAGACATCGACGAGATTCCATGACCCGAATCCATTGACCTACCTGGGACGTAGGGAGACTTCATTAAAATTTGGTACTATATAGACTCAATTGCTCTGTTTGTAACTTTCTACATCAACTTATTGCAATAGTTCTGAAATCTATTTGCATCTACCCATATCAAGCGCCACTGTCCCTAACAGGAGTGGCGGTGGGTGCGGCTGGGACGGAGACCTGTGTGATACTTCCGTTCTCACCTCCACACTAGTTACACCACCCCGTTCACGACTATGGGCAGCCAGTTGTCGATATTGGCCACACCGCCCACGGTCGCCATTGATGCGTACCTGGCGGAACTCGGTGATATACAGTATGATAAAATTATAGGGAACGCCCGGTTCATGAAGACCCTGAGAGGGCTGCACGAAGACGGTCTTGTCGTTGTGAAGGTGTTCATCAAGCCCACCCCTGATTTACCGCTGTCGAAAACTACAAAGGAGCTCAAACGTAAGTACAGCGGAATTGTACATGAATTCAACTAACTGGGTAGATATTCGACGGGCATTGGCGACAAATGAAAATGCCGTGGTATATTCGCGTATCCTCGAGACCGACCGGGCTGGGTACTTAGTGCGGCAACACTTCAGATCCAATCTCTACGATAGAATCAGCACGCGTCCTTTCCTTGAAGACATCGAAAAGAACTGGGTCACTTATCAATTGCTCCATGGGTTAGCCAAATGTGAGAAAGCCGGGGTGTTTCATGGTGATATCAAGTCGGAGAATGTGATGGTTACGTCCTGGAATTGGGTATATCTCACTGATTTCGCCCCTTACAAGCCTGTCTTCCTACCGGAAGACGATCCATCTCAGTTCTCTTTTTACTTTGATACCTCTCAGCGACGATCCTGCTATCTAGCCCCCGAGAGATTTCTAGCGCCGGGAGAGTCAAAGCAGGGATCATTGACCCATGCAATGGATGTATTCTCCCTTGGATGCGTTATTTCTGAGTTGTACCTAGAAGGAACGCCCACTTTCACGCTCGCTCAGATCTTCAAGTACAGAAAGGAAGAGTACACACCGCCTCTGGACGATATAGATGACCCAGCCATTCGCAGTTTGGTGGCAAGTATGACCGAATTGGATCCATCTAAGAGGCTCACTGCTTCGGAGTATCTGGAGCAGTGGAAGGACCGGGCCTTCCCTCGTTACTTCTACACCTTCCTACACCGTTATATTTACGAAATTATGAAGCCGAGGGACCAGGAGGGGTCAGATGAAATTATCCAGGAAGAATCGGACTTTAGAATCGATAGAATTTGGACCGATTATGCAGCCATTTCGAAATCGCTGGACTTTGTGGAGCCTGCAGAATCACTCAAACCACACGACCACCACGATATGCTACCAGTATGTCTAGACCTACCTGGCGCGAAACATAGAATCCCCCATCTGCGAAAGCTCTCCACCAATGACAACGACAATGCGCTCATGATTATAGCGCTAGTATGCTCATCCATTCGAAATACCTTGCATGCTGCTTCGCGGGTAAAAGCATGTGAACTTCTGCTTGCTCTCGGAGAAAGAATTCACGACGAGGCAAAATTAGACAGATGTCTCCCTTACCTCGTTTCTATGCTGGATGATCCCAGCGAAAACGTACAGGTAGCGGCAGTGCGAAACCTTGCCCATCTGTTAGATCTCGTCGGCACCATTACTCCCGTCAATGGAAGCATATTCCCAGATTATATCTTTCCCCGTCTTGTTCCGATCCTTAATAGCCCTCATGGGATCGTTCGCTCGGCATATGCGTTTTGTCTCTCCTCGCTTGCTCAAACTGCTTCTAGGTTCCTTGACATGGGACAAGTGCTCAAGTCCACTGGTATGATAGATGCTGAGGATCCTGAGACTGAGAACGGTTACTTCCAGGAAGACACTGCTGCATTTGACACACTGAAACAGACCCTTTCGTCAATTGTTGAAGAGCATGCAACAGCTCTGTTAACAGACCCGGAAGCAGAGGTACGCAGGGCTATGCTCAGAGGAATTGTACCATTGTGCATGTTTTTTGGCAAAAGAAAGACAAACGATGTTATTCTCAGCCATCTCATCACGTATCTGAACGACAATGACCCATATCTCCGGGCAGAACTTTTCGACTCAATAGTCGGACTTGCTCCATTCGTTGGTGTGGTCAGTCTCGAGCACTATATTATCCCGCTCATGATACAGACTCTGGCTGATCCCGTCGAGCTCGTAGTCGAAAAAGTCCTCCAGTCTTTCACCACTCTTTCTGAGCTTGGCATGATCCGCTTGTCGTGTACGTGGGATCTACTTAAGGTCTGTGCAAAATTCTTTATTCATCCTAATACATGGATACGCAATTCCACGATAACTTTTATCTCTTCAACAACAAAGTGGATGTCCCCAGCTCAGATATACTGCATTTTGCTCCCGATTCTGAGGCCGTATTTGGAGTGCGATGTCAATGACTTCTCAGAAGCGAATCTAATCAATAATGCCAAGTCACCTCTATCACGAGCAATATATGACCGAGCTCTGACCTGGGCCACTAAAGCTCAGAAGTCATTGTTCTGGCGAATTGACCCGAAAGGTGGTGCCGCCGGTGGTGGCCATTCAAGGTCCTCAATGTTCAGCTCTCGGTACTACCAAAAGAGTAGCTCCAGCAACTTATCAGCTGAGGATGAGCAATGGCTAAGCAGGCTTAACGAGATTGGTCTGAAGAATGACGACATGTGGATGCTAATTGCATTCAAAGAGCATATTTATAGAGTTGCTAGGCTGAACCACCGGTTGGCTGGAAATCGGGACCAGTCTTTGCTTTCGACCAGTGTAAAGGTCCAGTCTATTGGAGTCCTTCCACGTAATGTGTTCTTTGACAGCTCCAATTTCCGTACGTTGAAGAAACGGCCACTCATCAGCAAGGAACGTCCGAAGGAAGAAACGAATAACTCTATGACGAAGCCTGTAGATATCCGACTACCGAATTCGGTTAGTGTTGCAGATTCCCCGTCTAGCTTTAATCGAGAAAACTCATTCACCGAGGCTACGCGGCTGCTAGATATCCGGGACGATAACGATGATGCCAAGAGTGTCTTATCGGTGTCTCCAGCGGGATCTGCCACCTTCACGGCGCACCCTGTCACATCTACGACGATTACGGAGGCTTATGGTGTCCTTGGGCGAGAAGAGCCTCTGAGGCAGCGACAGGGCAGCAACAAGGACGATACCCAATCAAATGATTATCGAGCGCTATCTAGTTACACGGGCAATGACCCATATATCTGGAAGTTCCTCGAATCGGTCTACACCGAAAACGTTGCTATTTTTGAACTCCCCGAGTTTGGCCCTCAGTGTACTCCCTACACCCGTGGTGGCGATGAGTTTGATGCGAACGACTTGGTGCTGAAAAGGCGACGCAGAGGAAAGCCCTTGGGTATTCTCGTGTCTAACTTTGAGGAGCATGTGGAACCCATTAACTGCGTAAGGGTCTCTCCAGACCATCTCTTTTTCGTAACGGCTTCAGATGATGGTACGATTCGAGTGTGGGACACTCTGCGGCTCGAGACCAATGTTATAAACAAGTCAGTACAGTCTAGAGATCTTGGGTCCAAGGTTAAATCTCTATGCTTTATCGATAATACCTATGCTCTAGCTTGTGGCACCGCAGACGGCTCGATTAAACTCATGCGAATTGAGGCAACTTCACGGAATGAGACCCTGGGTCTTCGACACAAAGGGATCGAAGAGCTGTATTCTTTTAAACTAGGCGATGAGAGCGGATACGCTGTTACTATTGAGCACGTTAAAACCGATACTGCTTCATACCTCTGTATTGCGACTAGCAATTGCCGCATTGTCACTCTAGACTTGAGGACTATGGCCATTACTGACTCAATGCTGAATCCTCAGAGTCACGGTGTACCCACCTGTATGGTCATTGACAGAAAGAAGAATTGGTTACTGCTTGGTACGTCATATGGCATCCTTGATCTCTACGACTTGAGGTTTAAGATCCGGGTAAAATCGTGGACCCTGCCGGAGGCATCCCCGATTTACAAACTCAAGCTACATCCGAAAGCCAGTGGTAAATGGGTGTGCGTATCTGGAGGCACCAAGTTTGCCGAAGTTTCAGTGTGGGACATTGAGACCATGGAGTGCAAGGAGATTTACCGAGCTGACTCCAGTGCCGAGTTCGACCCTGCCATGTATACCGCCAAAGAGATTGAGAAGGATCTTCCTGATAGTATTGAAAAGTCAGATTTGACCAGGCTCTCATCTTTAAACGTCCGTGGCGAGATCCTGGCCGTCGAGGTAGGGACTGACTTCGAGGTTGAAAGCTCTTCGGGGAAGAGAGGGTACCTCATTACTGGAGGACAAGACAGGGTTATTCGTTTCTGGGATCTCAACACCCCCGAGTCCTCTGCAATTATCAGTGGTCTCAAGTTTGATTCCCCAAAGCCTACGTACAATGTGAGCCATCCAAAGCCCCGTCTGCGCGTAGTCAACGAGCACCGTGCCCCTTCGTCTGCCACTTCCAACAAGCCAGGGAAATCCAGCCGCGTCGACAGGCTCCCTAGAACAACAGTAATAGCGGTGGAACAGCTGGATCTAGGTCAGAACCACACCGCAGCAATTACGGACACGGCTATGTTGCTCCGGCCCTATGAAATGATCGTCACAGTAGATAGAGCTGGCGATATCAAGGTGACCATGTAACAATTTTATTTATTCTATTAATACATCATTATCAACTTTACTGCGGTGGCAGTTATACGATTTTAAGAAAAGGGAGTCGTTGCAGATATGCCGGTACTTCCAGAGTTGTCGTCGTATGTTGGGTGGTGTTGGTGATGCCTAGGGCGCGCGACAAGTCGACACCCCACCAACTATAACTCCACCGAACCCTCCGGCAGGCAATTGAGAAATGAGCAACTTCCTGCTCGGAGTCCCCGGGCAAAATGCAGGGAACATCACAAGACGGCTGTCGACCAATATCCAGCCGACTTCTAGCGCGCCAGATCTTGACGGTAAGTGAAACGTCGTGCCATTGGCCAGGGGTACTAACAGGCTAGAGCTGATGCGCGAGGTTACGCGGAAATGGAAGGAGCTTGTAACAGAGAATTCCAATTCGCTGGAAGCAGCACTAGCGCTTATGGACAACAGCTCCATTGGTAAGGCGCGTTACTACGATGACTTTGAAGGAGTGAAGCAGGAGCTGAGGGATACTCTGAAGCACCACGTAGACGCCAACTATCAGGGGTTTAACAGTTCGTTTGGATCATACCGAAGTGTTGTTCAGAGTATTTCTGACTCGCAGAAAGGGATCAGTGACGCTCGGAATGCGCTTACGAGGGCCAAGGAGGGTCTTGCGACCCGACGTCCTACTCTAAAGGATCTCCGAGCCAATTCGCTCAAGTACAAGCAGATGATAGAGATTTTGGACCGCATTGAGGAACTGAAGCAGGTTCCAGACAAGTTGGAGTCCCAGATTTCGCAGAAGCAGTTCATTTCGGCCCATGAGACCCTAGCGCAAGCCCTTAGGACTGCGGAAGACGAGGACTTGAAGCAGATTTCGGCTCTGCAGTCGCTGAAGTCGTATCTTGTGTCGCAGGAGTCGTCTCTGTTCAGCATCCTTATTGAGGAGCTGCACAACCACGTGTATCTCAAGTCTCCGTATTGCCGTAACCGGTGGAGCTCTTACGCGCAGGAAAACGATGACATGTCCAACATTGAAAAAGTTCTCGAGGACAAGATCAACTTTGATCTGTCTGAAAAGTCGAGCTCGTATTCCGGGTCCGCGTTGCTGGATACATTCATCGCGCAGCTGGACAGCAGTGAGCCATTGAACGAAGAGACTAAACAGAATGTGGAGGCAGACTCCTTTTTCTACATCAGACTCATTATTGAGACTCTGTCCAACCTAAACCGACTACCGGGGGCGTTTGAACTGATCCACCAGCGTCTGCCTATTGAGTTACACAAGATTGTCGACAAGACTATCGCCGAAGTTAGCCAGCGGTACCCACAGAGCGTGCGCGACTTGCAAGAGACGAAAGCTCAGCGCAGTGGGCTTACGGACTTTGAGAACCAATCTGGTCATGATATCCGGCTTTCAATTCTCAAGGATCTGACCTGGACACTTTACTCGAAGCTGATCGCTGTGCTCCAGGGCCACCGGGTGATCTACGAAGTTGTTAACCATATTTCGCGCCAGAGAGGTACGGCCCAAAATATCGATCTCCTGGATTATGACTTCTTTGGTGTTTTTAAGATTGTCCAATCTGAGATCCGGTCGCTACTTTATAGCTACATTGCAGACAAGAGTCAAAGCTCGGCCCAGTCGCGGCAAACTGTCGACATGATGAAGGTGCCACCCACGGCAAAGCGTACGCGGGACAAGAAGAAACAGGTTTTCAAGTTTAGCGATGTTGATTACAACAGAGAGGAGTTCCAGTCAGAATATCACGCTTTCCAGGCTACACTGGAACAGTCTGTTCCTGGGTTGGTCTCTAATACCAGCTATGCCGCAAAGAGTGACAAGCTGCTGAATCCGTACGCGCCCACCGATCTTCCGTCGTCGCACGAGCTTCTGGTTTCGCCAAATGTATTCAACATACGAGTGCTGCTTGATCCTACGGTCATGTTCTTGCAAAAATCAAAGGCCGTGTTCCCATCAAATGGCAAGGAAGTTCAGCAGGTCGACAACTTCATTGAGGATTTCCTGACCAACGTCTTCTTGCCCCAGCTAGAAGATACGCTGAACCTTTCTTTCTACAAACTTCTCTCTGGCCCTGCACCTGTTCAGATCGACTTGCAGTGGGCCCGGCTCTCAAAGAAGCCCGTTCTGAAGGGCTCAACTTTGTTTATTGATCTTGTTAAGAAGGCTTGCCGCTTGCTTAACACCGGGTATCTTTATCGAGAAAAGTACGCAACGCTGATTATTTCAGTTATCCGATGGTTCTACCGCGCCATGAAGGAGCAATATGATAGCTTTGTCGTTCATCAGGAGAAGGAAGAGAGTTCCTCAAGCACTAAGCCTAAGCGAATCGCAGCAGCTCTTGCGTTTGATGACAAGGGCGTCGGAAAACTAGATGCTGAGATGCTCTATTCGCCTCATAGTCACAACAACGAGAAGCTACTGGAGGAAGAAACAAAGCATTATCTTAGCATGCGCCACAGCAAGGCTGGGAATGGGTCGCTTTCCGAGAGTGATCTGCTAGATGTGACCAACTACAAGTCACTTGCTCTGTTGGCCACGAGTCTGCGATGGGTCGTGGTCAAGTTAAGGGCTATAAGACGAGTCACGGATAGCGGAACTGAATCGGATTCTGGAAATGTCAATCTTGATACTAGGCTTAAGAAAAGATGGACACTTCTTGAAATAAACCGGGCGGGCACGGCCGAAGTGTCGGAAAAGGCCAGCGAGACTCTGATCCTGTCTGGAAAGTCACTAGAAGAGTTCGACGCGGCCGTAAAGGACATCGAGAAGCTCGCTAGCATTACTCTGATAACTCTGCGATGTGATATCCGCTGCAGGGTCATGTACCATGTTGATAAAACCATGACGGAAGGCAACTATTTCACTGAGATTGATGCCGAAGAGCGAGAGACTAATATTGGCATCCTAGACAATGAGCTCGTCATGGGTGACGAATCTATGTCTGAGAATCTTCTGGGCAGCGATTCCCAGTTCATCTTCTATGGTCTTTCCAAGCTTGTTAACCATGCGCTGATATACGGCGCCGATAGCCTGACATACATAAATGTCAGCGGTCTTTCCAAGATGACTTGCAATATCCGGGTGCTTCAGCAGGTTCTGAAGTCCATTGTTAATGATCCGCAGCAGGTTGATTTTACGCTTGTTTCCTCCTTTTACGCACACTTCCGACAGGGGGCCACGGTATTTTTGGATGGAATCAAAAAGGGCAAGATTAAGATGGACTACGAGGCGGCTAAAATCATGCTACGGCTCATGCACAACGAGACCATTCGCAAATATGAGCAGTCGAATCGAAAGGAGGCGGTTCTTCAGGCAAAGAACACTCTAAATGAACATTTGAATGCTCTCCATCAATTATATTATAGCAATACCACTAACTAGAAATTAATAGCGCATTAGTTGTTGAACCGTGATGTGTTTTAAACTTCAATATGACTTGGAGAAGTTACTCTGGGCTTGCAGTATTGGAGAGTGTCGCAATCCTTCAGCTTCTTGTAGAGGTTGTTGCTGGCTTTTGGAATTGGCTGCTTCAGTGTGCTAACAACCCTAAAGAACTTTTTCATATGGACAAAGGCGTGCGGATTGGCGAAGCTATTGTTGAGGTTGATAGCCGAGGTGAGTAATGGCTGGTACATAGTTGGATGCAATTGGAAATTGTTGAAGCGCTTGAGCACATACTCAGATGAAGTGGCCAGGTCGCGATGAGCTTTCATGTTGTCCCAGTACGTGGTTATCATTGGCTGAGTAAAATTGTCACAGGGGAAGTCATGCTCTGCAACGTAATGGGACAAGTCTACAAGTAAATCATGCGCCTGAGAAAGAGAGATTAAGGTTGGAATCTCTGAGTCTCGAGATTCTTTAAATCCCACCCACGAATCGAAAAAGAGCGCTTTGAGGCCGGCAAAAGTCAAATCAGTCGATAAAATGGCTTCGTTCGTCTCGTAGATTTTGCCATATCGCTTAATAATATTGGCAAGGATTTGTAGATAATTCGGAAGGTGGATTGTGCCAAAAAGGAGATAGGAATTGGTCAATTGGATTTGAGGAACGACACAAAATTGCAGCCCGTACTCCAGTAGGGTATTCTCGATTGCTTGTACCATTTTTTCCAAATTTTCCTCAGAATCAATGATTCCGCTTAGGGTACTTTTCATTCGTGCATGTGGGAGGCTGCTGAACTTATTCTTCAACGATTCCTTGTCAATGGTATCCGCATTAAGGCCAATCCGGAGACCCTTCCACCAGCTACGAGGGTCGTAACCTAGTCTGAATTGTGGGTACGTTTCGACAAAATTTTCAACCTTGATGCGCCCGGACAGTAGTCCATCATGGATAGACTGCAGAGACTTTGATCCATACGTCGGATTGTCAACGGGAATGTCATAATGGGCGATATCCGGCTCTTGACCGATGGTTCGGCTTATGGCTTCAAGCCTTTCAAGTAATTTTTCCTTACCCAAAATTGAATCCATTTTAATGCTTACATAGATGAAAAAAGGGATGGAATGAAAGGTAATTCTGGGGAAAAAGCGAGGTTTTTATGCACTTTTGAGTGGGGGCAGGTGACAGCTGTCAAGTCCCCTTGTTAATCCGGGGATAGTACCAATTATAGCTATTTAGCCGTCTTTGTAACGCCAATGGGTACTAATATCATGGCCCTACTAGGACTGTAACTACAGATCTTCTGTCGTGCGGCTCAATATTTCGAAAGTGAGACCCTCGGATCTCCGACAACGCAAGGGCCAATTTACGCGTCGTTCACGCGTCGGACACAGCGCCGTAGGACTTCGAATGGATAGCGAGGTCGTAGTTATCGATAGCGAAAGCGACAGCGATGATGAAGTTATTGTTGAGAAGAAGCTGACGATTCCGTCTTCTCCACCACTAGTTACTAGTAGTATTCCGTCGGATTTCTCCATTCCGTCGACGATTCTGCGCAAAAATGACGATCACAGTAGAGCATTCAAGTCCAAGTCTATGCCTAATGTTGCCACGCCTGGTATTGCCGCTAGGCTATTTGGATTGGATTCAGACCCTTTGAATTTAAGCCCGCTAGGTCCCAAGGAGAGCGAGGTAATAGTACTGAGCGAAGATGAAGCTGGAAGCGGCCAAGACACCAATCCTGACCCGTTTATTACAGATGGTCTGGACGAACTACCTCGAGATAACGAAATACCAACCTCTCCAGACATCCAGCCCGGGAACGATGAGGATATCACAATAAATACAGAAGCACCCGCTTCGTCCTTTGAGGTGGGTCCCATTGACCAAGTTGACGAAGTTGTTATCATTGACAGTCTCCCTCGTAGGGCCGCAACTAGGAATGGCAGTGAAAGCGAGGTGATTTGCACCCAAGAGGTTATGGCGGATCGAGTTTTTACTACACCTAAACCAAGACGGTCAGCATTTGGGCTCACATCAGACGAGCTAGATCAGGACATTGACCATATTTTCGACAAGGAAGAAGAGCCAAGCACTCAGCAGCTCGTTAATTGCATATCTTCGTCGAGCCAGAATGGAATACCGCATACATTTTCCTCCAGCCAGTCGATAGGGGTTGTCCCCAATACCCAGTCCTCTATAGGGCGAACCCTGTCGCTGAACACGGGCTCGGAAATATTGTCGCCCAAACCAGCGTCACCAATGCTTGCGCGCAAGACTAAAAGTGCTGCACCCCGGAAGACTAGAGAAGAAAGGGCCAAGGAAAAAGAGCAGGCTCAAGAGAACAAATTGAAGAAGAAAGCACTAGAGGCTGCGAACCGATCTAAACGGGGGCGCACAGATAGTACAGCTGAGGTCATTCTTAATGTCACAAGCAGACTTCGTGAATCGGCTATTGGTTCAAAGGTAATAGAAGCCCTTGGGGAATTCGGTGCTGATATTTTGGAATGGGATTGCGACGATGTCGAGCACGTTGATCTAATCAAGTACGAGCGCAAGGTCACTGCAAGATACGACCACGAAGAAGATATATACGTGCCGTGCGACTTGGAGATACACGAGGAGAGTCAAGGGATTGTATATGTGGAGGCTGGCAGCTTCGTCAAGCTGCTGGATCTCAATATCTTTGAGAGCCACTTGGAAAAAGTACAGTCCCTGTTTGAGGGTAAGCGCGTTATATATATTATCCAGGGTCTTCAGCAGATTCTGCGGAAAGCTGCGAATGAAAAGAATAGGGAAGTCGCGGCACGAGTCCGCCAGTTGATGAATCCTTCAGCGCCATCAACGCAAAAGAAGACCAAGGCTACTAAGACGAGCTCTACCAAGGAGGTGGATACGAAGGAGATTGAGCTGGCTCTTACTCGAATGGAGGTGGAATTGGGTATCCGAGTGCTGCACACTGCTAACTTCGTGGAGACCTCTGAGCTCATTGTAGACCTGACCCATGACATTGGCGCTGCTCCTTACAAGAGGACTAAACTACTGACTGACGAAAACGTTGATATTGGAACGATCAGGTCGGGTGTGGATGCGAGGGACACATTCGTCAAGAGCCTCCAGCAGATAAAATACGTCACCCCGGGCGTTGCGCAGGCAATAAGCAGTCATTATTCGGGCTTGGTAGAGCTACAAACGAGCTTGAATCGGGAGGGGGCTGATGTATTAGTGGGAATTAGAAAGGGCGACACAGGGCGAGCCATAGGCCGAGCCCTTGCTGACCAGATCCGCACCATCTTCAATTCCAAAGACCCCAACGAATTTGTATCCATGTAAATTATTTATTAAACGGTACTTCCGTGTATTATGCCACTCGTCGAGATTCCGTATTTCCCCCCCTTTTTGGTAATACACCTTAAACTTCAATTGCAGTTTGAGGACGACAGTTCAATTGCAGCTTAAATACTCACTTTGGGGCCAATAGTTTAATTGTAGTTTAATAATAATAAATGTCATACGTGTATAAGTAGTTTACTGGATCCTGACCTCCTGGTCCTTCTCCACGTTGGCAATGTGGGGGTGGTCGTGCAGAGAAAGAGCGGAAACTCGGTCCTCTGGGAGCTTAGCGCTTTGGACGGTTAGCTCACAGCCGAACCGACTGTATGTACTTACGTGAATCCCTTGAACAATGTGTGCTCGTGGACAATGGAGCCACCGGCTGACTTTACGTCGTCGAGAACCCTGCAAGTGTTAGCGTGACCTCGCGTAGGCGCGTGCTTACTTCTTGTAGTCGTCATCTGAGACGCCGTCCTTGAATTGAACCTAACTAAATTAGTCTCGTGCCGCAATTGGCCAGAGAACATACAATATAGCTGTTGGAAGACATGATGGAGTGTTTGGTTAGAGTACAAGGTACGGTTGTGCTATCGGTGGCGACCCAACTGCACCGCGCGCCGATAGCGATAGGGCGATCGATAACGGTGGCGTGCCGGTAAGGTAGTACAGTTAATTGTGACTTGATTATGCTCCAAGGGCGGATTAATGCACTACACTACAGTACAATATGAGCAGCAATGCGTTCCACGTAGCCTGTATAGCCTAGTCCTCATTTCTGGTGCTTGTAGTCGGTGGTATAGCGTGATTGGCTGCAGCGATGATGAGGTCATGAGTGACGTCAACAGCTTGCAGCCGCATCTACCCCAGAGAAGGAAAGACATTCCTGTCGCGCATCTTCGGGCAGCCGTGTCAATCACGGGCAAGTGTCTGGCGGCCGTCGATTCAATGAGAATGAGGGGGGCTCGACTACGTGCACTTTATTCAATTGCGAGGAAGTTTAATTACAAGCAGGTACTGGTCCGAATGTGGGAATCCATACGAGATTGGTTTTTGTGGGGCTCCATCACGTGATGATCGATAAGATTAGCACTAGTCTTGACCAGGTGCGTTGATAATTCGCATTAGTCATTTCAGCACTACTAGTAGCCAACCAGTATGCTCTAGCATTGTTACTTGCAAATTCTACGTCGTGGAAAGTGCTATGGGGTAGGCCAAGAATAGCCGAGGGGTAAGGGGGGTCGGACCGAGGGAGCAGGGAGGAGAAGGGAGGAGCAAGGGGTGTGTAGGGAGGGGAAAAGTGTGACTGAGGACAGAGGATGCAGTGGAAAGCGAGTAATATTGGGATTTTTATTAAATGCATCGTGAAGGGACCACCACCCCCCATTGTTTGAGATCGGCAGTAATCGAAATGGTTGGGTGGCCATAACCGAATCAGTGCGTCGCTGTAAGGGATTGGAATAGGAAAGGTCGCCGAGAAAAAAAAAGGGCCTCCAAAGATGCGACGGGCCTGTGCTGCAAGAGGTTGGGTCATCCCGAGATTAGGTTTGAGCCGTTGTGCTCAAAGAGAAATTTGATTCACCAAGACTAGACTATGAGATCCGGCCATACCGTAGAGCGGACGACGAGTATAAAGGGAAGGGAGTACATAAATGGTAGATAGGGTGCTATATTACACGTAGCTTTACGCTGATAAAAACAAGAAATGCTGAAATTTTAAGGGAGAGCGATGGAGAAAAAAAAATTATTGCAGCAGATTTATTCGATATAGAGAAGCCCACCCCACTGAGCCGTAGTGCATCTGTTAATACTTTTCCCTTTTATTACACTTTCAATCTATACATACCGTATTTCGGAAACGTAGCATACCATCATCAAGCCAGAGTACGCACCTTTTTTGTGGGCGAAGATTCGGTACAGGCCCATATTTTTTTTGTTTTTTATTATTTTTACAAGGTGTCTACCCCATACCAAAGGGAGTTCAAAACGCCTTGAAAAATCCTACAGGCACGACACGGGTTAAGGGAGATATAGAGAACATTGACCGTAAATGCTTATTTCTCAAACTCGATACTACTGCTCTGCATCTTGTTGTTAGGCCTTTCACATCCAGGGCCTGTTTAGATACCCAATAGTCGACAAAAGGAACCGCCCGGCTATATTCTGCTGTATTCGGACACACGCATCGTGGAGAATTTATCAGATTCGACTTTATATTCTCTAAGATTTTGCAGGGCGTTTACGTTTGTGTTAGTAACCTTGGCTCTTGGGGGTCGGACAATGTCAACAAATTCAAGGCCCAAGCTGAACCTCAGCAAGAGCACTACCAGCATAAGATCAAGCGCCCGTCCGCCGCTTCAGCGTTTTCAGTCCCATGGTCCGGCATACAAATCATCCGCTCCGGTGCCCGAGGTGCCTCCGATGCCCAGCCCAAGCAGTAGCAGCGGGCTCGTCCAGTACCCGTACAAAGTTGCTATAACCGGGCGAGTAGTGGGCCGCGGGTCTTTCTGCACCGTCAAGGAGGCCCAAAATGAGCGCGGAGGTGTTCTGGCGATCAAGCTGCCCTCGCGCAAAAACGTGCGAGACGTGGTAAAGCGAGAGGCGAGGATACTGTCCTATCTGTTTGCCGGTTCAGGCACGCCCATGCCCGGCATCGCTGCATTCTATGGCGTTGTCACCGTAGACGGTGCGGAGATCGGGATTGTGCTCAATTACTACCCCAAAACGCTCAAGTCGTTCATCCAGTCGACTCCGTCCGTGTACAACAATCACGACGTATACACGGGCAAGCGGCTGTGGGTGAATTGGGCGATTCAGCTGTGCCAGGGGCTGCGTTTTTTGCAGCAGAAGGGTGTGGTGCACTGCGACATTAAGAGCGACAACATCTTCCTCGACTCGATGCTCAATGCGTCTATAGGGGACTTTAGCTCGGCGCGGCGCATCCGGTACTCGCAGAGCGCCAAGCGGTATGTGTACGACGAAGAGGCGCCCGGGCTCAAACAGGAATCTGCATTTTCGATCCAGTACTCTGCGCCGGAGCTGCTTTCGGACAAGGCGAACCGGCCGACGTTTGCGAGCGATCTCTTTTCGCTCGGGCTCGTGTTATTCCATGCTGCGTCTGGCAGCGAGCCGTACTCTGCGGCGACGAAGAACGTTGCGCAGAAGCTCATCTGGGCGCGCAAGGGCGCGGTGCTAACATACTGTTCTGACGAAGACATGACACGCATACGAGACGTCCAGCACCTGCTGGGGCTCTTTCTCATCAAGCGTGAGTCGCTGCAGGTCATCCTCCCTGCGCTCACGGCCTTTGCATCTACGATCCAGCAACGACGATCACGAACCTAGACATTATTTATTCGCTACATACTAAGTCTACCGAACCACAAGCCAAGAAAGCATCCACAAGCCGAGCCAGCAAGTCATTGTAGAGACCAACCAACTAACATTATAGCAAACCAGCAAACTAGCATTGTAGCAAACCTTAAACAGCATTGTACAACAATTTGCAACAGCGTAACAACTCTCCCAACAGCGTAACAAACCTCTAAAAACCATTCATGTTATCAATACAACATCCACCTGCAGATTACATACACCGCCGCTCTACGTACTCTGCTGTACATGTATAGCGGATCTCAGGGTTCCAGCTTCGGGAGCTCGGGGGGCTGGCCCTCGAACAAACTACTCCACCCTGCACTGTGCGTGTCGCGGGGTTGAGTACGTGATATTACGTAATCTATCGGGGAATGATTACCTAACAGTCCCAACTGACCACACGATGCCACACTTTTCACGGGCATTGAGACGAGACCTTACTAGCGTCCGATAGCGACAAGGCGTGTCCTTCTTTTACTGCACCGAGTCGTGTCTAATTAGCTTGCTGGCAGCCGCACAGGGTTTGGCGGAGCTATCTACATATCGGCGAGAACGAAACGCGTCATTTGACGAGATAGCCGCCTTTTGTACGTGCATATTTTGTCTTTGCGATATCGATTTTTTTGTTAACCGGACAGGCCCTTTCATGACCATCTCGGACACTGCGAAATCAGCTGGAAACCCGTAATTTTCCGCGATTAGAGGGCAGTCTACATACACTATGAGCACGGTTTCGCCTGGCTCGTCGGAGATGTTCGGCCGGGAGGCGTCGCTTGCGGCGTCTGATTACACCGAGAACGACCGCGAGACGGACCGGATTTTGAACTCGCTCTACGAGGAGGTCGGCGAAGACGCCTCGGAGCTGCTCATGACGCCGTCCGGGGGCAAGCCCCAGGTCGACGCGGCGGAGACGGAGGTGCGCAAGCCAGTGCGGAGCCGCGGGCCGTCGCCGTCAATGGACCACCAGAACTTCCCGCTGACCTTTGCCGCCAACTCGACAAACGCCACGACGAGCAATACCAACAGCAGTGCCAACTCGCGGCACAGTTCCGTCGGCGGCGCCGGGATCAACGACACGGGCAACAACAATAACGACGGAGACTCGACGGACGATGAATCGCGCGTCTCGGCGTATGCGAGGCTCGACTTTGAGACCTTTACGTTCTACGTCCAGACCCTTCAGGTGATGCTCGGTCGTCGGGCGGAGAACGGGCCGGGGATGGTCGATGTCCACCTCGGTCCGGCCAAGGCCATTTCGCGGCGACACGCAAAGATATTCTACAACTTTGGCACCCAGCGCTTTGAGCTGTCTGTTCTCGGGCGAAACGGTGCCTTTGTTGGCGAGACTTTTGTCGAGGCCAACTCCACAGTGCCATTGACAGATGGGTAAGTTAAATTTTATTGGATTGGGCTTTTGCTAACAGTTTTTTAGAACTCGGATACAGATTGGACAGATTTCGTTCACTTTTGTGCTTCCGCGGTCGCAGAACGAGTCGTCGCGGCGTACTGCCGCCAAAGCAAAAGAGACTGTCAAACAGAGAGCCACTCCAGAGATCCCCACGACTCCTATTAGCAAAAATGTCACTGTAAAATCGGAGATTGACCCCGAACTAGCGTCCCTGTCGGCGAGTGTAAAGGCTCTTGAACCCCCGAGCGCGTCGCCGAAACCGGCAGCGGAGAAAGCACCACCGCCAAAGAAACAGCCAAAGCGAGAGTACAAGCCCGAGGAGATCCCGGAGGAGTATCGCGAAAAGCCGCAGCATTCGTACTCGTACTTGATTGCTACCGCGCTGAGGGAAAAGTCGCCTGATAATGCGCTTACCCTGTCGGACATCTACAAGGCAATCCAGGACCTGTTCCCGTACTACAAGTACTGCCCCCACGGGTGGCAAAACTCAGTTCGGCACAACCTGTCGTCGAACAAGGCGTTCAAAAAGGTGTCCAAGGAAGGGAAAGGATGGCTGTGGGGCATTGACGAGGAGTACTTTTTGGAGAAGGAGCGCCAGAAGCAGCGGGCCGCCCAAAATGCAAAGAATAGAGCTGCCGCACAGGCCCGTGCTCAGCAGCAGCAGCAGCTAGCGCAACAGCACGCTAAGGATAATGCCGCGTACCGGGCCCAACTGCAGGCCCAGGCAATAGAACGCACTAAGCAGCAGGCGGCCTTGCTAGCCCAGGCCCGTGCAGAGTCCAAGGCGCTACGGGAGCAGCAATTCCTCAAGAACGCCATGAAAAACGGCAACTTGAGCAAACCGATATCCCCAATTCCACCGGTGCCGCCGTCAAGAAATCGGTCTAAAAGCTCTGCTGGCAAGTCGGGCAGTGCATCGCCGCCCCCTAGCGATTTGGCGCTGCCCGAGTCGAGCAGTAAGGCCCCCTCGGCAACTTCATCCATCTCTCCTCCCCCTCCTTCGGAGGCCATTAATGACCCCAATGCGACGAACCATGCTCCTGCGGCGATAAGCCATTCTCCTCCAGTGACGATGTCTACGAACAATTCTCCACCGACGACTAATTCTAATATATCTACTAACCAGACTATAAGATCTAGCTCCCCGCCGGCTGCTTCTGCTAGTTTCACTAGCACCATCCCGAACGCACAGCCTTCGGTGCCTAGCCGGCCGTTGAGCGAAGTGAAGCCACCGGTGCCTAGGCAGGCTTCCCCGCCAACAACAACTACAGCGGCCTCTGATGTTCAGGCCACAACTGCCTCTGATGCCCAGGCCGTGACTGCCGATGCCCCTGCCTCTGATGCTCATTTGACAAAAGCAGCTTCTCAAGCTCAAAGTAGTTCAAGCATTCGTGGCATGGGTGAGTCCAGCGGCTCTTTCAATAGTTCCAATGGAGCCAGTGTCTCTCACAACGAGGATTCTAAGCCACAAGGTGTAGGCCTGTCTGGGCATCTACAGCGACAGCCGCAGCCTCAGAGCTACCCACACTTGCAACCAGACAAGGCCAAGCCCCCTGTACGCAAGCCATTGCCGAGAAAGTCTGCGTCACCACCTACTACGACCTCTGCTTCTGCGCCGAGTAGTATGAAAAGCTCAGTTCCCGCTACCAGTGCAAAGAGCAGCCTTATGCCACCTGGACAGACAGCTTCATCTGGCAGCTTTGCAGCAAAGCCTGCAGCTCCTCAGTCACATTTTTCCGGTATTGGCAAGGCTCAGTCTCAGTCTCCTACGCTCAGGAAACAGCAGCCCCTCTCTTCTCTCTCACCCCCACTTGGACAGTCATACCTTCAGTCAGTGGAAGGCATTTCGAGGTCGCAAACAGTGCCACCACACCCTGCACCTTCAGCTTCCTTGTCTTCTATAAACAAGGTGAATAGAGCTCCCGAGATCCACCGCCAGCATTTGACGAGAGCTCCAGTGGCTTCCAAGGTGGACTCTCCTAAAAAGACTATCGCCGAACTGGCGCGGGAGATTGAGATCAATAGGAGCAAGGAGGGCGGTACGCGACTATACAACCCGAGCTACAGCAATGAGGACTACACTAGGAAGGCGGCACCGAGTGCGACCAGTGGTGAAAGGCAGTCACCGGCACCAGCTGGTGGTATTCCTAGCCAAGCGGCCCCTCGGTCCGATGTTCCTGAAATGCCTAAGTCTAGGCCGCCCCAGACTAGCTCAGCCGGTAGCACATTGAGTTCCCAAGATGAGCAGAGAAGGTCTCCGCCAACTGGTCTTCCGCCGTCTAGTTCTGGGTATGATAAACGGATTCCGACAAACTCTTCTGCGACCTTTGCGACTCGGGCGCCACCGCGTAATATTCCACCTCAATCTCAGCCTTCGCTCCGAGCGGGTCAATCGACATTCCAGACAGCGCAGACTGCTTCCCACGAACTTCCAACGCCAGCGGCCCGAAACCCGCCGGTTCATACCGCTCCATCCACATCCCAGGCTGCACCTGTGGCGGCTCCTGCGCCTTCTGCTTCTCCTGCGAACCAGCTTCCAGGGTTAAACTTGTCTCCGGAGGCTCTAAAGTCGCTCTCTGTTTTGCGACAGAAGATCCAGGAGGTTGTTGGCAGTGCCAATTCGAGCGCTGTAACGCAGGCATTGGCGTATGCGATTGCCCAGGCTGCACGAAATAGTGGCGGTGGAGCCCATGCCATCCAAGAGATGCTCAATGGCAAGAATCCTGCCCAGTTGGCCCAACTGTTGAAAAACACCCTGGAGAAGATCAAAAAGAGCAAGGCAAGTACACCCAACCAAGCGACACCGCCCCCTGTTGCTAGCAGTAGCAGCAGCAATGTCACTGCGGCAGCTGGAGCCCCGGTGGCACAAACCTATCCAGTATCGCAGAGTGTGTCTCAAGCACCACCGAAGCAAGAGCCTGCTAAACGAGTACCTGAAGTCTCGGCTCCTCCTCCTGCGGCGCCTGCTCCGGTAGCTGCTCCAGTGACTGCCCCTGCACCTGCACCGACGGCCGCTCCAGCAGTTCCTTCGGCTCCTGAACTGGTTGCTGCAGAGCCCTCTTCTGCGCCAGCGGCATCTGCTGCTGGATCAGCCAATATAGCTTCACGGCTGACCCAGTCTCCCGAGGCTCTCGAGGCAATGTTAGAGAAAGCCAAGAGGATCCAGAACCCATCGCCCAAGATCAAACAGGCGTTGGAGCAGCTCCAGGTGCAGCTGGATAAGCTCCGGGCCATGAGAAGGCAACAGGCGCAAGAGGAGCAAAATAACCAGAGCCAAGGGAATAAGAGGCCAAATGACGACGAGTCCATTGATACGACACAAACAAAAGTGAGCAAAACATTGTGATGAGACTAGAATGTAATTATTTTGTAATGATATTTATGACGTTGACGTTTTTATTAGTATTTCTATTATTTACTTTGCAGTAATAGGGATAAGAAGTTGAACAGAGACGTCAGGTCTACAGAAACCTTGGAACTTGAACTAGAGTCGGTGATCGTATTGCTGGTTGTACTACCAGTGGAGGTATTACCTGAGCTGGTGTTAGCCGAGTTAGAGTTAATATTAGCGGTTGTAGAACCTGACGATGCACTGTTACCCATTAGGGCATTGGCCAGGTCTACCAGGCCGCTGAGGTCACCGAGACCACCAATGCTACCTCCGACGACAGTGTTACCACCGTCACCGCCGTCACCTCCACTGCCACCACTGAAGGTGCTCTTGCCTCCATCTCCGCCGTCTCCACCATTGCCAATGATATTGTATTGGTTGATGTAGACGTCCTTTTCTTCGGGGTCGCAATTGGTTCCGTTCTTCCCCACACAGACGGCACTGACGGTGGTGTTGCTCTGAGTCGTGGTATTACTGTATGGGGTGCTATTTTGGACTAGTGCGACTTTGCACAGGGTGGAATTGGACCTACCGCAGGGCACGGTACACAATTCTCCTGTGCAATTCATATTCCCATGGACGGGGATGATTTTGCTCGAGGTCGGCGCAGCCAGCACGCTCGACACGCTCGAGAGGGTAGCAAGGGCCACCAATGGTACGAATGAGAGCTTCATGCCGCAACTAAAAGAGAGTAGAAAGAGAGTAGAAAGAGAGTAGAAAGTTGGATTGAAAAGAGTGAAGTGCTTGCCAATTTAGTCTACAATTCGGCTCT
This sequence comes from Blastobotrys illinoisensis, assembly GCA_030558835.1. Taxonomy (NCBI): domain Eukaryota; kingdom Fungi; phylum Ascomycota; class Dipodascomycetes; order Dipodascales; family Trichomonascaceae; genus Blastobotrys; species Blastobotrys illinoisensis. The sequence continues at coordinate 72,792 of JAKTQJ010000028.1, read as the reverse complement.
ATTTATGTGAATCTGTGGATCATCCTGGTTCTCAACGGCCGCATACACTGCCCAGATGGCAGTTGAACCGTCATTTATGTACCAGATCGGGAGATGTCAACCCTAGTTTTTCCTGGTTTTGGGCTGTCACTATGCAAGGATTCGGCGATCGGCGTACGGCTCATCAGCTACAGTACCCGTGTACATAGTACTGTATCCTTGACAATTGTTAGCTGCCTTGCCGGCAAGCTATAGGCCAATTGGATCTTATAGGCCGTCGGCAGAGAATGGTTGCATATGTGTGTGACAGGGATAGTATCAAACACGGCTGTAACAAGCCAAATGGTTACGGCGTGACTACGCTACTTACAGACAAGTCCATTAGCCGATTGTAGTTCATAATCGGGGTCTGGGGACTACGCCCCCAGCTATACAAGGGGTTTAGGGTGTACCATTAGAAGCGGCATGTATAATTACTTCAACTAATTGAGTTCGTCGAGCTTCATCTTGACGTGGTTGAAAGACCCCTCGGCCTCCTTGGTCTCCCAGAACGTCGGGCCAACGTCGTAATTGCCGTGGTATGTCCAGCCCTGCTCGGTGATGTGGTACAGGTTGATAGAGCCACCAGAGTAGGCGTCCCGGTGGGTGGCGGCGAGAATGGACCGCTTGCCCAGGGCCAATGCCTCCTCCACGGTCAGCTCCCACTTGTAGTTCGAGTCGAGCACACCGTAGGCAAACGTCTGGCCCGAGCCGACACAGAATATGCTGCCCTTGAGCCGCGTGCCGTCAGAGTCTACGTAATAAATACTCGGGCCCTCCTTCTTGGTGTACCCGCAAATCATAGTGCCCATCGACAGACCGGCGCCCTTGTACTGGTAGGTCAGGTTCGACAGGATCTTGGACGCGGCCGCTACGGTGATGCGCTCCTTATTCCGCAGCTCGTGCAGCCGGCACTGCGTGCCCAGCCACGACTCCCAGAACTGGCAGTCGGCGGCGCCGCCGGCCATGGTGCCCAGCAGGAACGGGTTGATCTCAATTACCTTCTTGACCGTCTGCGAGGCGATCCAGTTGCCGGCCGAGGCCCGCGAGTCGACTGCAACGACAACGCCGCCCTGGAACCGGAACGCGAGCGTCGTCGTACCGTGGACGAGCTTGATTCTGGCGTCGGGGTTGCTGGCATCGTCTGTGTGTGCTCTCAGGAACGCGCTTGGCTGGAATGGTTAGCAGTGGGGGCAGCAGTGGGGTGGCAAACGAACCTGTGAGATGGGTGGGACTGCGATTGACGGGGCAATGGCGGTCTTGAGTTGATCGGTCGGGCCGCAGAGGCTGGCGCACGCGCTCTGCTCTTCGAATTCCTTCTCCCGCTCCGACGCGTACGAGTATCTCTGTGCAATGGCGTCCATTATTCAATGTCGTCGTTACTGGTAGTGTCACGATCACCGCTTTAGGTAGCTAGCCTAGGCTTGGGAGGTTCAGTTAATTAGTGTAGTTAATTTAGCAAATTATATTTGGGACATTAAATTAAGATTTTAAAGGTGCGGGGCGCGCGTTGGGAGATGCGGTTACTATGGCAGGGTTTGTTTTGAATATTTTGTGTGGCGGCTGCATATTCGACTGGCACGGAATTTTCACTTCCCTTTCCAACCCCCCTGAAAAGAGCAATTGATCCCGTAGCTACAATGTCTGAGGAAGTCGCCAAGAAGGTCGAGGACGTCGAGAAGAAGGTCGAGGAGACCAAGCCCGCCACTGAGGCCGCCGCTGCCCTGTCCATGTTCGGCACCAAGCCAAAGAGGGCCGAGAAGGAAGAGGACAAGGAAGAGAAGGAGGAGAAGAAGGAGAAGAAGGAGGACGAGGACGAGGCGCCAGAGTCCCCAGACGTGCACTTTGAGCCCATCGTCAAGCTCGAGAAGGTCGAGGTCAAGACCAACGAGGAGCAGGAGAACGCCGTGTTCAAGATGCGTGCCAAGCTGTTCCGATTCGACGCCGAGTCCAAGGAGTGGAAGGAGCGAGGTACTGGCGACGTCAAGTTCCTCGAGCACAAGGAGAGCGGCAAGGTGCGACTCCTCATGCGACGAGACAAGACGCTCAAGATCTGCGCAAACCACTACATCATGCCAGAGTACTCGCTCAAGCCAAACGTGGGCTCCGACCGAAGCTGGGTGTACAACGTGACCTCGGACGTTTCCGAGGGCGAGGCCGAGGCCCAGACCCTTGCCATCCGGTTCGCCAACTCTGAGAACGCCGAGGAGTTCAAGAAGCAGTTCACCGATGCCCAGGAGAAGAACAAGAAGGCTCTCGCCAAGTAACCCGATTGCATGACAACGCACCGCCCGGTGTTTTAGTATACGACATCCTCCATACTCCCTGTATGTACCATCTCACGAAAAATAGTAATAATGATTTCCTCCTAGTACTGTACTGTGTTGGTTCGCACATGGCTAGCTGCTACAGTAGTGCATATTTTGGGGGTAATGCGGCTCATGCGGCTCGCGCCTCGCGCCTCATCAGCCCCGTACTTATGTTAGCGTGGTGTACCTGGGGGCGCCGCCCCTTAAACCCCCTGCAGCTGGGTACATCCCCGACCTCTGTTCTCAATTGATCTATTACAGTCTTCTTCTACCCATCCCTCGTTTCCATCCGCAAGTACAATAGTATGGGTGGGGTGACTGGCAGTTTCCTGTTTAGGTAATCGATGCTTGAGGCGTATATTATGGGCTGGGTGAAATGTTTGGTTCGGTGCGCGCGGTGAGTGGTGCGGCTGTGCGGGTCGAGGCACGGTTGGGAGTTAAGTTTGGCGGGTGGAGTCAAGTTTTTCCGCGGGCAGAGGAACTTGACTGGCGTGACTGGGAGGTCTGCGCATGCAGTCCAACTCTCGTGTCTCTCCAAAAAATCTTTTTTCACCTACTGAAAGTCGTCGACCTCCGCCAACCTCTACTATAACATCAAAAATGGTATGTACCGACAAAAAGAGATGCCGGATTCGACAGAATGAGCTTGTTCGTCTTTATTGGAGACTGTGTTTATGGGAATTTCGACCCCTCTATACCTCCAACTGCAACTATGGTCCTGTATCTCTGGAGAGTACCTTTGAAGTACCATTAGTGTACCTTTAGAGATGTGAATGAGTGCCCCTTGGACATATCCTGAGATGCAAAGGCTGTGTGAATGGGCCCTCTTCTATTAGTACAAAGCTCAGACTGGAGGATTTGCTGGCGGGAAAATTTTGGACGGAGCTAACTTTGAATAGAGCGACAAGAGTGCCAACCCTATGCGAGACATCAAGATTGAGAAGCTCGTTCTCAACATCTGTGTCGGTGAGTCCGGTGACCGACTGACCCGAGCCGCCAAGGTTCTCGAGCAGCTTTCTGGTCAGTCCCCAGTCTTCTCCAAGGCCCGATACACCGTCCGAACCTTCTCTATCCGAAGAAACGAAAAGATTTCCGTTCACGTTACCGTCCGAGGTCCAAAGGCCGAGGAGATCTTGGAGCGAGGCCTCAAGGTCAAGGAGTACGAGCTCCGAGCCCAGAACTTCTCCGACACTGGTAACTTCGGTTTCGGTATTAACGAGCACATTGATCTTGGTATCAAGTACGATCCAAACATTGGTATCTACGGTATGGACTTCTACGTTGTCACTGGCCGACCAGGTGACCGTGTCGCCCGACGAAAGCGAGCCCAGGCTAAGGTTGGCAAGCACCACAAGATCTCCAAGGAGGACACCATCAAGTGGTTCAAGCAGAAGTACGACGCCGGTGTCTTGGACAAATAAATTCCGTCTTTTAATATAATTTAAAAAGGTTGTCATGTACAAATATACATTTTGCAGGGTTGTACGCGTCCCTCTCCACCCCTCTTAGACGAAGTGCTATATGTTCCACTTTAAACTTTATATATAATGCCCTGTTAGGCCAGCCAGCGCTCCAAACGGCAAAATTCGGCCCGCATGCTCCATGCGTTTCCTCCTTCAGTAGCTGTAAAGATGTATCGATGTAAGGACGATGATATACATGTTTTAATATCCCTTTCGTTTGTCTCGCTAAGCACAATGCATCCCGTTCACGCCTCAGCCAGTACACAATGCATGAAGCAGAGTCTAACCTGGTGCAAAACCCTGAATTCCGCGTCAAAATGGCATGGCATTTGTTTACATGTGCTCAAGACCTATAGGTATATATAGAACAGCAGGAATCCCCTGATGGGTATCGCATTAGCCGTTGGCAGCACCCGCTAGAATATGCTCTCGACAGAACGGATTGGGCAGCTAAGCCTCACCGAGAAACAGGAGCTGGCCTACTTATTCCTCCAGCGGCTTCATTTGCCAAAAACTGCCGTTACTCAGCTCGCCCACCGGTTTGAGGCCAAAAGCATTCAGGTGAGTTTTTCTCCTCCCTATAAAAAAAAGAGTCGCCAATTTTTCGTCCAAGGCGTGGATCTTCGCGATTATCTACACTGCAGCCAGGATCTCACGATCTCAGGAACACGCACTACAGATAGCCGTTCGATGCGGCATGCAGATCATAAATACGTGAAAAAAATTAGTGTACTAACTCCAAGGAAAAGAATGTACCCGTCGAAGTGTGGTTGGAAATATTTTCTACCCTGGACGTTGAGGATGTGATAAATTGTGCGCTGGTAAACGAGCCCATCCGCGCAATTGCGTCCTCCAACCCCGTCTGGCGACAGCTGTATCGCCAAAACGCCCCTTCTTGGCGGTTCCGGCCACGTATCGCGCAGTGCAGCGACTGGAAAAACGCTTTTCGCATCGCGGTGGAGCTCAATAATAACTGGGCCAGCGGTAGGTGCGTCAGGAAGACATTCTCGAAAAAATCACTCAGTGATAGCCATACCGACGCAGTCTATGCGTTAGCATGTGAACCCCGCCAGGGCGTGCTGATCTCCGTGTCGAGGGACCGTACCGTCAAGCTGTGGGATATTTTTTCCCGTAATTGCATCGATACATGGAGGTTCCACAGGGGGTCTGTGCTGTGTCTTGCAACTGACCTGGCCAGGGGGCTTATCGTGACGGGATCGACCGATGCAACTATAGCGGTGTGGAGCTATACTACCAGGTCCCTGCAGACCGTTCTCTATGGACACTCTGACTCTGTTTTCAACGTTCAGGTGTACAAGAATCGCATTGTGTCGTGTTCTAAGGACGGTACAGTCAAGATATGGGACGCTGACTCGTTTGAGCTTGTCTCGACCATTGCTTCCCACAAAAGCGCGGTCAATTGTGTCCAGGTCGCAGACAACAAGATAGTATCCGCCTCGAGCGACCATACGATTCGGGTGTGGGACCTAGAAGACTGCACCTGTCTGAAAGTGTTTGAAGGTTACCATATGCGCGCAATTGTGAGTCTTGCATTTGACGGTAAAACTATAGTCTCAGGGTCCTCGGACTATACCATCCAGGTATTCGACGCCACAACGTTCAAGTGGGTGCGCAGCATATACAATGCCCACCAGGAGCTGATTCGCAGCATTGTGCTGAATGGCAGTGTCATGGCCACGGGTTCGTATGATGGGACAATCAAGCTGTGGGAGCGCCACGCGTATACGGATATACTGGGCAGTGAAGATGAGTATAAGACCCTGCTCTGTGAGGAGGGCTGTGGCCGGCTTGGGGCCAAGCCACTGGACGGGTTCCGGGTCTCGATTGGGTTTTCGAACCCTCATTTGCATCCTTCGCAACATCAGCGGTGGCGTGGCATGTACGAGATCCACAAAGATGACTGGTCAGACTGTAGCCAAGTGTACAATATTGCCATGAGCTCGCGGTATTTGTTTGCGTGTGGGCCGGGTTCGGAGATATCGTGTCTTGACTTTGGCCACGGCATTGACGGTATAGATTCGTTGGTTTTTGATTGATATTTATTATCTTAATGCATGACTTTATTGAACAACTATATTACAGTACACTAACGGGTAATGTCACACGGTGATTCCCATGCTCTTGATTTTTTTTTATTTTTGGGGAGTTTGTTACGAAATAAACGCATCAAGGGAACTGGAATATTTTGGACTTGATTCTGGAAGGGCAACGAATGATCATTGTCAATTTCATTTGTAGCGATTTCTGCATAATTTCTATAATTACCGCTAGGGAATCATATTCACGGTAGTACGGATGTACCAATAATTGAATAAATGAATGATCATTGTCAATTTCATTTGTAGCGATTTCTGCATAATTTCTATAGTTACCGCTAGGGAATCATATTCACGGTAGTACGGATGTACCAATAATTGAATAAATGAATAAGGACCAAGTGTAATTGAAGAAAACCAACCGTATTCCAAAACGGGTACCGGTAATTGTGGCTATAGAAATTATCATCATCTTGGCAAGAGATAGAATCGTACCATAAGTATTAAGGGTTCACATTTAGTGAACTTTTGTATCCTTATTTCAATTGAGAAACTTGTACTTCGATAGTGAACTTTTTATCCTTATTTCAAATGAGAAAACTGGTACACTTCGATACTGCGGACATGCTGAATATACAGTGAAACAAATATTTGGCAATTTATCATTTCAATTATCTACATATGCAAATTACTCATTACTCGTCCATTTCATAGTCCTTGCCAGAACTGGCCTTCCTCATGCTCCATCGCAACAGAATGGAGTACATGTCCCAGAAACTAAAGTCGGGCCACAGCTTGTCGACAAACTCGATCTGGGTGCCATTGTGGCACTGCCACAGCATAAAGTCCGAAAACCGCTCCACACCACTGCTCCGAATGAGAATGTCGAGCTCGGGACTGTCGCCCGTGTACATATTCTCCTCTATCGTATGCTCATCAATTGACTCCGGAGCAATCTTGTGGTGCTTGGCCTTGCCCACGACCTTGCGTATCGAGGCCGCCATCTCATCCCGCGAAGTGTACGGGAAACACACGTTGAGCACGGCCTTGGCGTTGTTTTTCGTCGTCGACTCGGCCCGCTCGACAATCTCTATCACGTCCGGCGACAGGCGCGACCGGTCGCCCACGATTTTAATGCGCACGCCGTACTGCTCGGCGAGTTCGCCGTGCTCACAGAGCTGGTTCAGCCGTGACTTGGCCACTTCCATGAGGGACTCGACCTCGTAGGGCGTGCGGTTGAAGTTCTCAATGGAAAATGCAAAAACAGTAACGACCTTGACCCCGGCGTTGTAGCAGAGCTCGAGGGTCGCTGCGAGGGACTCGAACCCGGCGTTGTGGCCCTCTCGCACCTCCTGCTTGCGCCGTTTGGCGTAGCGGCGGTTGCCGTCCATGACTATGGCGATATGCTGGGGCACAGGCCCGGCCCTGAGCACGCTGATGAGGCATGTCTTGCCAAAGTTGAGGACATTTTGGAGCCCTGGGAACCTCGAGACTGTCCTGTCCATTTATTTCCCGGTTGATTTGATTTTTTTTTTCTGGGTTTCGGCGGTGATATGCGCCGGTGATGAGGCCACGACCACAGAGATGTGCAGCAAAATAGCGCACACGACGGGTTGTTATGTACGGCGTTGGAGATCAAGCTGTAGGCTTGGTGGTTTTGAGCGGTGGAAAGTGACAGGTAGCAAGGCGTAGCCGTGCTTTTAGAGTTGCCAGTGTATCAGCGTACGCAATGATTGGTACATGGAACAGGGACATTACGTTATTTTAAGGTGCGAATGAATTCCACCGTTGGCTATAAAATTAGGGCTATATCGTCTACTGGAAGTAATATAGAGATGAGTGTATATAACTACTGCCCTACAGCGTAGCACGGCGAGAACTGTAGCTGTTGTCGGATTTAGTATTGCAACGGCCGACAATCATAGCCCGAAAGGGCCGCCGTTGACCACTGCGAGGGAAAGGCGGCCAAGCTCCAGCCAAACGTGAGAACCACAGCGGACTAGGCACGCGATTGGAAGGGCCTACCATTGTAAAGTCTTCTTCCACTGGAGCGATTGTGTGTCGAAAGTGGCCAGCCGATGGGGTTGGATCCCGGCAGCGATATCCCGAGGCACACGCTCACCTGCATTTTTAAATTTTCATCCACCAAAGGGCCTTCAACCACCCGTGTGTACCAAAATCAATTCGACTTGTCTCGCCTCTGCGCAGATTCCCCCCCCTGGCCCGTTTATTCCAGTCCTCAACGCGTTTCCCAGGTCGGCGATTTTAATTTTTCGAGCCTCACCGCCGCAATTTTTGCACTTTTTCACCTCCCTCAAATCACCTAAATGTTGCGGTCTGTAGCCAAGCTGCCTCTCCGTGGGGCGATCCGCCATGCCAGGAACAAGTCAATGCTCTCCGAGGCAGTCAAGGCGTTCGCGCCCCAGGCCAAGCCTAAAAACCCAGACTTTATCAACGCCGTAGAGTCCGCTTCCAGCATCGTGCAGCCAGATACCCCAGTAAACGACCCTTTCTCCATTGTCAGCCAGGAAATGTCCACGCTGGCCAAGAACATTGGCTCGCTGCTCGGATCCGGGCACCCGACCCTCAACAAGGTCGCCATGTACTACTTCCAGAGCGAGGGAAAGCACGTGAGGCCGCTTATTGTGCTGCTTCTCAGCAAGGCGCTCTCCGAAATCCCCGTAGAACAGCGCGACCGCGGCTCCCGGGACGAGTCCGACAGCGTCTCCTCCAAGCCCATGCTGGGAGAGGGCGTCGACGACCCATTGAGTCCGCTCAGCATTCTCCACGGCGTCAACCCGGACATTGTGCTCAATCCGCTCAGCAGGCCGATGAGCACGCTCCCCGCCGAGTCCAACGGCATCCTGCCCAAGCAGCGGCGTCTGGCGGAGATTGTTGAGATGATCCACACCGCCAGCCTGCTCCACGACGACGTTATCGACAACTCGGCGTCGCGCCGGAACCAGCCGAGCGGCAACATTGCATTCGGGAACAAAATGGCCATTCTCGCCGGCGACTTCCTCCTCGGGCGGGCCTCGGTCGCCATTGCGCGGCTGAGAAACGCCGAGGTCATTGAGCTCCTGTCGACGACCATCGCCAACCTCGTCGAGGGCGAGTTCATGCAGCTCAAGAACACCGCCGTGGACACGACGACCCAGGCGAACCGGGCCAGCTTTGAGTACTACATCCACAAGACGTATCTCAAGACGGCGAGTCTCATGTCCAAGTCGTGCCGGGCCGCGGCGGTGCTCTCTGGCGCCCGGGACCCGGTGGTGGAGGCCGCGTACATCTACGGGCGAAACCTGGGTCTGTGTTTCCAGATTGTCGACGACATGCTGGATTATACCGTCACGGACGCCGAGCTCGGTAAGCCGGCCGGGGCCGACCTCAAGCTGGGGCTGGCGACTGCGCCGGTGCTCTACGCATGGGAGAAGTTCCCGGAGCTGGGCAACATGATCAGACGCAAGTTTGACAACCCGGGCGACGTGGAGCTGGCTCGGGAGTATGTGCGACAGGCCAACGGTGTGGAGAGGACCCGAGAGCTGGCTGTACAGTATGCTAACGATGCTCTCAAGCAGCTGGAGATACTCCCGCCAAGCGATGCTCTAGAGGCGCTTAAGAAGATCACCATGGCCGTTTTGAATAGAACGAAATAGAGAGAGAGAGAGAGCTTATTTATAATCTTGTATATAGTAGATTGATTATTTATCGCATCACCAGTCACCTCCCGTCATTAGCCTAATGTCGCAAACCACTTCAATTGAGTAGATATGGCAGCGATGATATCGGTACAATGTGTTAGACAGACATGCTTACATCAAGCGATAAGCGATGGAGTCGCAGTTAGAACCCTGCTAATTTTCTACGTGATAACTACTGTAACTTTTTATTTTCCCTGCCAGATTTGGCACAAGCCGCACAAGCCGCAGTTGTCAACAAACAATATTGCTCAAGGCTCGCTATAGATGAGGCTCATACATGGTAAAAATCTCCCCGCTGCTCCTGACGATGAGACGCTAAGTCAGAGGTATGCGCATTACCAACTACGTATGCACCCGCGGGTGCTGGAGCGGCTTGAACTTGAGCTCGACCACTCAAAATACACTGTCCAAGCTTCAATGGCCCTGGTACTCGTCAAAATATCCCACGGTCTCTACAAATTCCTCCGCGACGAACCAGGGTTACACCACCCAGATGTCCAGCCATGCTACAATCTCGTTTACAACAAATCTCTTTCGCACACCTACTCCCTGGTCAAAGACTACTCTGCTGTCCCCCAGAATCAACCGCGCCCTTACAACCTGAGACCCTTTTTCACCTACCAAACGCCGTCAAAGCTGTTTACGCACGGGACTATCTTCGACTTGACAAATTACGCCCAAGTTGAGGATGATCCCGCCTATGGAATTCTTGCCTCCAAGCCATTGAGCATTAGAGTCGTGTTCGGCGATAAGTACTGGCGCAGAGAGTACCCCACAGTCATCGCCCGCACGACAACCGAGACGGAATACATCTGGTCTTACTCTGAGTACCCTCCCAACTCCAAGCGATTTGTGTATCTAATGCGTCTGAGCGACCTGAGGACCAGGGGAATTGAAATCCCAGTGGCAGTTGTGGCTGAAGCACACTATCTCAGCCCGATAGATGGCAGCCCTTTGGAGTCGATATATATCGACGCAAGGAGAGTGCATCCCGGTCTCGCTGCCCTTACCTACTTTGCGACGGTCCACTGGCGAAAGTACATGCTCGTCAACTCACGCAAGCTCGGAGTACCAGTCCGCAACCCCAAAATCCTCAAGAAGGTAGTTTTCGAAGGGGAAGGGGACGAGGTCCACCAGCCAGAAGAATACCCAGTTGAAGACATGCACAAGATTTTCTCCGACGTTTCCAACGATATGGAGCAGCTAGCCGCAGTAGACGACATCATTACTGTTAAAGTGTTCAATGGCAACTTCCTTCGGCATTACGATATTCCCCGGGGCGTTTTAGCATGCATGAACCGCGAGGCAGGGAACAAAATCCTCGCCATCAAGTCGCTCCATTGTCTCGCCGAATTTCTCTGACTAACATGCTAGTTTTAACATTAAATTGACCCCTCCAATGGATTCGCTACAACATGAACCCTTTCTACTGTTACAACGGTATTATTCGTTCTTATGTAAAATCGTAGAAATTAAGCGACGCGTCGCGTTGTAAAGTGGTTACCAGGTAATTACGTGGTACGCGTCGGAGCCAATTTACGCGTTCCCAGGCGCAATTTTGAGACCACCCGACCACCATAGGCGACTCACCGACTTCATTTTTCTACCATCCCGCCACAACAGCTCGTCTCGCGTAGAAAGGAAAAATGATGGACGGGGTAATGTCGTCGCCCTCTCATGCCGCGCTTCACGAAGAGGCCCGCGGATTGAAGAGAGAGGCGTTCGGCGAAATCTCTGACCAAGAGCTCAACAGACAGCCTTTGACCCCCGAGTCGTCTCCTTCGCGCAAAAAACACAAGAAGAACGAGGTAGTCCCGGCCAGCTCACCCCTACAGTCTCCCTGTAAAGGGAAGCCCTCTGTGGTCAGGAATCTCAATGCATTGTTTGCCACAACCCTTCCGGGAGACATTCTAAGGCGCAAACTGGGCCCTAAAGCTCCCGGTAGTTATGACCCTCTCGCTTACAAATACTGGAAGCACTACCGCAGGGAGTCACAGTCATTCTGTGCCGGCGACGGAGATGTAGACTACCTTGCGCAGTTGGCACCAGAGGCAAATGTGCCAGTAGAGTCGCTACAGCCATTCAGCTTGGCCACATTCCACAACAGCAACAAAATGGTTGCAGGCTTGCAGGGAGGTCACATCTGTGTATCTGGATTTACGGATCCTGGAACTGAGCGTCGTAGCCGGCCGCATTATCTGTCCAGGTACGTGCACTCCGACGCTATCCTGGACGTTGACCTCTCTTGCTCCGACCGGCTCGTGGTGACAACGTCAGGCGACGGAACGGCCAAAGTGTGCGATCTAGCGAGCCAGAATGCAATAGCTGAGAGAGACACAACGTCGACTTTCAAGCAGGCCAAATTCCACCCTTATAATGAGAGGCTAGTAGCTCTTTCGACCAGAGATGGCAGCATTAAAATGTTTGATTGGAGGCTTCCGGAAAGAGAAGACCGCATGACCTGGAACGACGCACACAGCATTCCATTTGACCGTTCAATTAAGAAGAGCACTAAAGGAGGTCACGAAAGCGTGACCTCCTTAGCGTGGGTCAGCGACAACATGATTGCCAGCGCCAGCGCCTCAAATACTCTCGTCAGACTGTGGGATATCCGTAAAGCAAGAGCCCACAGTGCTTTAACGACAGAGACTCCTGCACCGAAGCACCAGCTTCGAAATTTCGGTACAGTCTCCCTCGCATTCGACTGGGAGGACCATAAGATTTGGTGCCTCAGCCGTGATAACCATATTTATTCTTTCTCACCTTCGCGGCCGAGTGTCGGGTATCTGGACGATTTGTACAGTCCCCACGTCCAGATTAACAGCTTCTACCCGCGGCTCACCGTTCTCAATTCTGGGGCGTACAATTCGGGGTCTTACATCGCATGTGGCGGCGGAGTCGACGACTCAGTTGTCGTATTCTCAAAGCCAGCTCACAATATGCACCTGAACGGAGTGAAGGACTATGACCCGAATGATGCTGTGCTTCTCAAGCACGGTCACAATGCCGCAGTAACAGGAGTCGCTGCTCATCCCGCATCAGGACGGCTCATTTCCATTAGCGATGATACGACGGTGAGATACTGGGGTGTGGACCGCCAAAAAGCTCAGACTCTCCGAGAGAAACAGTATCCATTGTCAGGTTGGAGCGACTTATAGACATAGCATTTTTATTAACTACCATAACCACTCGTCGTGTAAATAGGCATTAATAGATAAATAACACCACAGTCATTGAATCACGCCCGAAACAGTAGGTCGTAGATCGCTGACCGGTTTTTATAGTTAGCTGACGAGCTTGTAATTGCCCCCATTCAATTCCAGCTTTTCCTCATCAACCATGGAATTGAGATATTGCTCCAGCTCTTCCGGGGACTTGCCATACGGAGTCTCACTTGGAGCAAACATTTTTAAGAATGAGTGAATCCGGTCCACAGGCAGTGCCCCAAGGTTCGTAAGCATACCAACAATATACGTCCAGAAGACTTTCATCTCCTCCTTGTTGCGCTCCTCAGCACTCTGGAGCCCAGATCCAACAGAGACTTCCTCATCTGCAACCGTCATCTTAGCGGCCTCATCTTGGCGCTCGATAGGAGTATATCGTGTCGCGTCAGATGGATCCTGTCGTACAATTCCCTTCGAAACCCAGAACTGGATGAGATGCTTAACATGGGATTCAGGTAGCCCGACATTCTCCGCTACTTCTTGCAACGTCTGTTTCCCATCCTGGAACGACGCTATGACAGCTGCATGCTCAGGACTCACTTTAAGGTTGATCGTCCTGTCCTCCATCTCGATATCAAGTGTAACGGTGCCAGCATTAGGAATCCACTTCAGCTTACGATCGCTGTTGTTTCGCTTGGTGAATGCTGTTCCATAGACTTCCAGCTGCTCTAGAATCGTTTGGGGAAGGGTCAATGGCCGTTCAGTAACCGACGGCCAATAAAGCCGTGATAGAATCTTAGCATGTATGTTTTTAAACAACTTCCGCTTGTCAACCGATGAATGAATGGCAGAATCAGTCCTTTTGCTCTGGACAATGTCTCGAATCATAACGTCCAGGTTCTGCAGTTCCCGCTCTCCAAACCGAAGTTTTAAAAGCTCCACAAGATACATAATGTTCTCAACCTCATGGGTACCCTGTAGTAGTCGATCCGCAAATAAGATGTCGAATTCCTTGATAAACACCTCCTTGTTTTCGAAGAGAGAGACTAGTAGGCTCACTGAGTCTGTTTTCCCACGCATGAAGTCAGGCGGAGCATCAACAGGATCTGGGTTCCATTCAGGATCCGCAAGGTCATTGATATTCTCTTCCTTAAGCTCTGATGTGTGCTCTAGATCAGAATGTAGGCTGGAAAGTTGCGAGCCTTCGCTGCATCCTTCGCCCAGCAGGCCCGACACGATCACATTAATTGTATCGGAACGCTCTCTCAAATAGCGCCTAATGGGCCCTGAAACTTTCTCTAGCAGTACACCTCTCGGCTCTAGAACGTTAAACGCCTTGATTGTTGAGATGTACACAGAAACGATATCGGAAGTATCAGCTCCTCCTTGGAGTAGCCTTCTAGAGCAGGCCGCTTGGAACACTGAGACTAGGTTAGCTCGCTGAGCCGATGATTGCATGCATGCTTTGAGGTCTTCCAATGCTGGCTTCGTATCCGAATCAAAATTGACCACAATATCAAACAGCTCTTTTGTTCTCAGGTTCACCAAGGCAGAGGTACCTAGCTGGTAGAGCGTCCCCCCTAGTCTATCAGATAAGAACACTGAAAATTCTCTCGCCTCGTGGTCTGTATCAAAGAGAGAGTGAATATCGAGAAGCAACGTATCGCTCACCCATATGTTTAGGTCAGACAGTACAGACTCTTGCCATATTCCGGCAAATCTGTTATTAACATAACTCTGAATATCTGCAGAGATTATTCCCGGAAGGCTCTTTCTAATTTCATCTCTTAACCCCAATTGCTGCAGTTCTCTAAGCACCCATGTCAACTTATCCTGCGTCCCTTTGACACGGCATGCTGCAATGAAGCACCGGATATGATCAGAAAGCCTATTGAAGGATATGCTTGACTTGACTAGCGCATTGAAAATGCGCACAATCTCGTCCTTGGCCCCTGAGAGGTTAACAAACTCCAATGGGTGGAGATAGCACTTCAGTAGCTCTTTGAGATGCTCAGCTAGGGCCACCAAGGCCCATTCATTCGAGCCCGACTACCCATATTAGTAACCTACACAACCACAGACACAGTATACCCACCTTAAGCTCATTGACAATTTTTGGCTGAACCTCGGAAATGAAGTGTGAAGAGATGATGCCTGAACGTTAGTAGTTTCGAAGATCTGGGAAATATAGACATACATTCATAGCGGCTAATAAATTCAGACTCTGAAAGATTTAAACTGCTCAGAGTTTTGCGTATCTCCGGGCTTGGCTCTAGTAGCACGGTTAGGAGTCTGGTGTAGGTTTGATCTGATGCGTACTTTGTATTGGGGTTTTGGGCCGCAGCCACTCGGCGATTTTGCTCCACTTCCTGTCCCGCTTATCCTCATGGAACTGAAAGTGACCTCTGTCAAATACAGAGTCAAAGTCAGCCGCTGAAATGGTCATCATCGGGCCGTTGAGTGTGCACCGTGATGTGGGTGGTTTCAGGTGTCGCTTATTGCGCGCAACTGATAAACATCACCACGCTCCAAGTGAGCCCGCCAGGTAAGCATTTCGAAATACAATTGGCTTGTATATTTTTTAACACATTTTTAGTTAGGTGGGTAGATATATTGTAGACTTATGGGTATGTATGATAATCTGGCAACAATTGCCATTTAAAGCGTCGAATCCCTTGGGAGCGTAGCTACAATTTGTTACAGACCTTTGTGGTGGTTGGGCCTTCGCTTACAGTTGAACCACAAGATTTGTTACCGAGTAACAAGTTTGTAACAGTTACGATAGCAGGCTAGAAGTATATATTTTTTCTAAGTTTTTTTTGTTTTTAGTAAACTGACAATAGAATAGCTGTAGAATCGACACTAGAACAGAGCATTGTAAGCAATAAGGGTTGCAACAGCCAGGACAATAGCACAGGAAATGGACTTGACCGTTTCGGCTGAGGAGGCGTCTGCCACACGTTCAGTAGAACTGTTCATAGCAAGAGAGGTTGCATTAGCCACCTTAGCACCAGTTGCGATGTGAACATGCTTGCCCCGGTAGTTGACTTTTCCAATTGTGGTCTGGTTGTGGAATCGAATGGTGGGGTCGTGTCCGTGACGAGGGGACGGAACCTCAGTCTCATCTTCACCCATATCGTGATGATGGTGGTGGTGGTGGTGGTGATGACCTTCAGAACCATCTTCAGGGAGAGCAGGGTCAGTATAAGAAGGTCCTTCGCTGCCGTCGTGATGGTGATGGCTGGAGTCGTCACTTGGCCCATCGTCCTCATATTCATTAGGATTATTCCCAGAGTCATCACTATCGTGGTGGTGATGATGATGATGATAACCACTGCTTGAGCCACCCTCTTCAGGACTTTCCTCATCGTCGTGATGGTGATGTCCAGTGGAATCGTCGCCTTCGTGATGGTGGTTAGAGGAGTCACCATGGTGGCCATCAGTGCTGTCCCCGCCGTCGTTATGATGATGGTGGTGGTGGTGATCGCTGTCCTCATCACCTTCTCCATCTCCGTGGTGATGGTGTGGATGGGTTGGCATTGGTTGAGGGATTGGATCAGTTGGAGTGGGATGCGGCGCTGGCAATGGCTTTGGAGTAGGTCGAGGATGGTGAGGATGATGGGGTTGGGCTGGTGTATGGGTAGGATGGTGGGGTCTCGGATGAGTATGGACAGGGTAAGTAGTCATTGGCTCATCTTCACATGTATCAGTGGTAGTTGGCCAATCCTCTTCGTTGTCTTCGTCGTCTTCGGGGTCAACATCCATATCGTCCTCGTAGTTGTCCTCCTCCTCTTCTTCTTCATCGCCGCCATGCTTAAATCCAGGGAAGTGGCCATGTTCTTCGTCGTCTCCGCCGTGCTTGAAGTCAGGGAAATGACCAAAGCCTTCGTCTTCGTCCTCTCCGCCATGTTTGAAGTCAGGGAAGGGGAATTCATGCCCGCCATCCTCCTCCTCGTCATCTACGTCTTCATATTCGTAATCCTCTTCTTCCTCCATATCGTCATCGTATTCCTCGTCGTTATCATTATCTTCGTGAGATGGATGATGGGGGTTATGGGGACGAGACGAATGAGACGGATGATGAGGTCGGTTGGGCTGAGATGGATGTGACGGTTGAGACGGATGAGACGGGTGAGATGGGTGAGCCGGGTGAGGAGGATGTGATGGATGGTGTGGATGAGGCTCTGGAGGAGGGGATGGTGGTGGTGGAGCAGGCGCTGGCTCAGGAGGGGGATGTTGGTGGTGATGGTGATTGTTCTCTGAGCCGTTCTCATTATCTCCATGGTGGTGGTGGTGATGATTATCGTCGTCCTCTTCAATCTCGTCTTCTTCGTCGTTTTCCTCTTCTACGTCCTCTATATCTTCCTCTTCCTCTTCGTCCTCCTCCTCAAGATCATCACTGTGTCCCCAGCCGAATTTCTCCTTGAAGTGGCTCTTGTCTTTGCCCTTGAAATATTTTCCCTGGTTTGGGTTCGTAACAGAACTATCAGGCACTGGCTTCACTTCATCAGCCTGAGCTTTCCGGCTCCAGGGCATTCTCAGCTTTGGAAAGGCATTAGCTTCGACCTGGTCCGAATCCCGCTTCTGAATTGGAATATTAGACTCCTGAGGGTTGTTAGATGACTTCATATTGCTGTTCTTGAACTGATGAAGCCTATTAGCTTTCGTAGGCTCGTCCTTAGGCTTATCTTGGGATTTGAGCCCTCGATGGAAGCTCGGCTTCTTTAACTTTGCAGCCACAAGATCATGCTCGCAGCAATCCTCTTCTTCCAGTTCCTCTTCGTCCTCAATGTCTTCGTCCTCCTCCTCCTCCTCTTCCCCTCCTTCGAAACCTTCCTTCCATTTGTGAAGATCATCAATGTTTTCATTCTTCACATGATGGTTAGATACTAGGACAACATCGGGATCGTATTCATCGTCGTGGTTTCGGTGCATCCAACCAGTACCATCATCATTGTCGTCACCGTTATCGCAATCGGTATCATCGTCGTACTCAGAATAATAGCTCCCATCATCGGTACAGCTATCTTCGTAGTAGTCATCATGGTCGCGGTAACGGTCATCACGGTCATAGTCGTCCTCATCATCATGACGATGTCGATGCCTATGCGGCTTCGACGGAGGCTCGTAGTCTTCTTCGCCATCCTCGCAATCGTTTTCTTCCTCATTGTAATCATCACGGAATCCCATAAACTTCCAGAAGTGACGGAGACCAATAAGGTTGACTTGGTCAACATAAACACCACATGCCTCGGCAACCTCTTGATCGATAGAGTTGGAGTTAACCTTAAGAGCATAAGTTGTTAGTAAACAAACATGTAAACAAATGTTGGGCGGGGGGCTTACCTGTTCTTCCTCGCAGCTCTTCATGCAGACATCCTTAATGCCGTAAATCTGGCGGCATTGACATTCCTTGTCACCATTGCAGTTTGCCATTTCGGCTTGACCTACTGCGTGACATTCCTTATATCGCGAGTTGGCCTACCGGCATGGTTAGTAATAGGCTGTAAGACCAGTGTACACATACGCATTGTTCCTCCAATTTCTGAAGCAACGTCTCCGGAGTCTGATTCTCCGCCAAGACAATGTCCAGCAATGCCGGGAAAAGAAGGAGGCACTTAGCAATATGCTCAATGACGACTGTTTTCATGGTTGCAAAGAGTTCTGATTGAATCTCAAATGTAGCGATCACAACTAGTAGCTGAAGGTCAATTGAACTGCAGAAACAAGTTGTTGGCAAGAGGAAAGGATAACCACGGGGGATATCTCGTTTAAATAAACAGCGATATTAAGTTGTGAGCTAAAAGTTTACAGTGACGCCGCGCGAGCCGCACGCGCCTCACTGGTCAGGTCCAGACTTCACATAGATCAGCAGGAAATAGCGAAAGGAGGTAATTAAACAACCGAAATCAGTAGCTTGGCAATATATAAATCGTTGGTACATAGAAAATACATGATCCTCTCGTATCTGTATCTTTCATTTCATTTTATGTGTTGCGCGAGACGCGACAGTTGATCCCCGGAGACCCCAATACTGTACCGGGATAACCTACAACATACCAGCGCAAAACAGCCCGCGATACTCTGCTGTGCATTCGAGTATGGGCGAATTCAAAGCGCCTATAATCGAGTTAGATCTAGAGCCCTATAAGCCGTACATTGATTTAGACGGCTGCGAAGTACCGCTCCGAGGCGAGCACTTGATCGTTGCAAACAACACCGCCCACTGGTTCCGCGAAGGCGTAGTCCTGAGGAAGTTCTCTTACGAGGATGAAGTCATAGTTACTGCAAAACTGACGCGGTTTGCAGACTACCCCAATCAGATCGCTGCGGTCGTTTTCTTGGCGGATCAGGCATACGTTTATTTTGATAACGGCCCATCATACATAGTCTCGATTCCATTTAAGCTCAAAAGGGTGCTTCGATGCGAAAAGGGCTTCGTATTAGAGAGGGAGCTGGCATCACATGAGAGTGGTCCTCGGTTCTTTACACTCATAGACCCGATTATGGAGCTCGGGGCTGTGGTTTCATCGTCGACTTCGGCCATCTCTCCCGATGAAGAACTGCTGTCGTTTGGATTTGAGCACAACTCGTCTATCTGTCTTACGTTTAACAGCTGGGACTTACAGGTCAATATCTACCATGTCCGGTATCTATCCAGGTCAAGTACACGCCCGAGCAACTTCCGGAGAAGGAGCTCTTCTCGACGGCGGTCGTCGTCGCTACTGCCGAAGCGCGAGGGGTCAAGTGGCGAGCTGTCATTATTGGATCAGATGATAATGGGCAATAAGCTGGACAATTCCAGTGCCCTCGATCGTATGGGCGTGACGGACTCAATACTAGACGGGGGCGTCTATGAACCGCAGCAGTTTTCTTATGACATGACGAATATGCGAAAAGATATTATCCTTACTAAGGTGGCTACTGAGCAGGTCAAGTCCGAGTATGATATGCTCAAGGTTGTGACCCTGAGCAACAACCAGCAAGAGGCAGTTCTAGTGTTGAACAAGATGGACAACTCTGTGGTGGTCTTTTACTTATCAAAGTCAAATGGCCCAGTTGAAGTTCCGAACCTGGAAGATAAAACGACATTCCCGGCGCTGGATATCTTGCCACTGGGCTATGAAAGCTCTAAGCCTGCCGAGATGCTGCTACTACTCTCTCCGGATTCAACGCTTAGTATTGTAAGCTTGTTTACTAACATCAGATCACAACCTCTTACTCTTCCGAATGACTGGGGAATGATCAGGGAGCTCAACTTCAGCCATGGACAGATGGTGCAAGTGAAAACGGATGATGGCATGAAGCAGTTTGATTTTGTGCTATCGCCTTCACACGAGCTGGTAACCATGTGTCTCGATTCACTCCATACGGTTCTCGATAGTGCTTATATCGAGTATATCAAGTTCTTGTGGGTTGTCGCTTATTCGAAACAGTGGAACGGCGACGAATGGAATGCGTTCGTTGCATGTATATTCCATGTATTGCTTGAGGTGACCGACGATTTCATTTATGACGAGGAAGATAAAAAAGAAGAAGATCATCCAGGTACTTTTGATCAGTTATTACAGATGTCTCATATCAAACCAACAGGGAAATTCTATGCTGACGCACTGGTGATATCGAGGGATATAGAGTTGAGCGCCGACACCCAGGATTTCGAATTTCAGCAAGCACAACAGTTTATGATACTTGCGCTTCATGTACTAAGGGAAGAGCTTAAGCTGAATTTAATTTGCGAGGCACACGTCATAAAATTGGGCTCTCTCCTCCGTTTCTTCGTCGCCAGCGCCAATTGGTCGCCCGAATGGCTGACTTACTACGAGTGCCCGGAAATCACAGCTATCAACGGTAAGCTCAGCATTGACGCAACCGAATAAATACTAACACTAGAGTATAGGGGTTCTTTT
The DNA here is from genome assembly GCA_030558835.1 of Blastobotrys illinoisensis. Lineage (NCBI taxonomy): Eukaryota > Fungi > Ascomycota > Dipodascomycetes > Dipodascales > Trichomonascaceae > Blastobotrys > Blastobotrys illinoisensis. Next base: position 52,170 of record JAKTQJ010000028.1, on the reverse strand, counting down.
TTCGTGTGAGCAACTACTTGCTGAGCCACCTAGCGTTTTCAAATCGCTTTTGAGCTTTTTCCAGCCTCCAATAGTTCCGTTCATTACCGTATCGGAGCTCCTCAGCATCGACTCAAGCTATGAAATTACCATACTAAACCGCATACATGCTGTTTCAGCTATCCTGGAAACAATCACTACCGACCCGTCCAACCTTGAGGCAATTGCAGAGATTCTTCGATCCTACAACCTCACCAGGTTTGAGCTGAACAGTATCCCAGAAGGCGTTAGAATTCCAATCCTCGAAGCGCTCGGGCGGCTGAACATTTTCGATGACCGATTTGAGGGTGATGAAAAAACTGCGGACTTGCTTTGCCGTACAGATCTTAAATATCTTTGGGGCAAAGAGGCCCCATTGGCTAACCAAGTTTCCGGGAGCGGGGACGGGAAAGAGGCCCCTAAAGAACTCAAGTCCATTATTCAAGGAGCGGCTGAGAACGACGGCACCAATGCGTGGGATGGCCAATCTGAGGCAGACCGGATAGCTATATCACGGCTGATTTTCTCCGATGATAGAAGGTTTTATGAAGTATCGAAGCTACTTCAAGCGTCTCGAACTCAGACGGCTATGTTTGATGAGTCTCCAGAATGGGGAGAGCAGGAGACGTTACAAGAACAGCACCTTGTCTACAAAGCCGCCTTGGCGAGAACGCTTTCGATTCCGACTGGGCGAGGAGCATTATTTTACGGCGCAAGGAAACCACTGGTGACAGAAAAATATGCCATTCCAAAGCTCAATTTAAGCGTTGTGTTGAAACCAAGTAATAAGACCATAAGTTTCCCAAAGCAGTTCTCGAACGAGGAGGACTTGCAATGGGGGTACTTCCACAATGGTGTCTCTGCAGGGTTGAGCATATCTAAGGATGCGAAGCAGATAACTGGCAGCTGGATTGTATTCAACAAGCCACAGAGCTTGACGGCACAGCATGCTGGGTTTATTCTCGGGTTAGGACTCAATGGCCATCTCAAGTACCTGGAAGAATGGCACATCTACAATTATCTTGGTCCAAAGCACACTCAGACGAGCGTTGCGTTATTGATTGGAATGGCTGCGAGTCAACTCGGAACAATGAATACGCAACTGACAAAGGTGCTGTCAGTCCATGTTGCAGCTCTTCTACCTCTCGGCTCTAATGATCTTAACGTGTCAATGCTGACCCAAACTGCGGGCCTACTTGGGGTTGCTCTTTTGTACTATAATACCCAGCATCGCCGTATGACAGAAGTGCTCTTATCAGAAATTGATATGCGAAATCACAAAGAAAAAGAGAGCAATAAGGACGAGGCATATAGGCTTGCTGCGGGTATAGCATTGGGCCTGATAAACCTTGGCAAAGGGATGGATCTGAAAGGGTTGAATGACATTCACGTTGTCGAGAGGCTGCTTGAAATTGCAGTGACAACTCGCGATGTTCAGACGTCGCATGTGCTTGATAAGTCAGTTCCTGGTGCTTTGATAGCGTTGATGTTCCTCTTCCTCGGAACTCACAACGAGGCAGTCGTCAAAAAGATAGACTTGCCGAACACTGAGCAGTTACTTGATTATATTCGGCCCGATTTCCTTTTGCTTCGTACTCTGGCGAAGCATTTAATCATGTGGAATGAAATTGGCGACTCTGTTGAATGGGTTGAGTCGACTATTCCGAGCGTCTTGTCGAGGAAGTTCTCAATGGAGACGACAAACACGCTCAACAGCGACAGTATGAGCTTCTTCAATGTTATTACCGGTGCATGCATGGCACTAGGGCTGCGATATGTGTCTACGGCAAACGAAAAAGTGAAGGCAACTCTGATCCATTACCTTGACCAGTTTATGAAGTTAAGCGACATATCAGCGGAGAATTTTGATCAACAGATTGCCAAGAAGAGTATTAGTAACTGCCAGTCTGTGCTGACGCTAGTGCTTTCGGCGGTGATGGCTGGAACGGGAGACCTTGATGTGTTTAGAAGGCTGCGGGTCCTTTACTCGCGTACAAGGGCAGGGGCGACGTTCGGGTACTTTATGGCTAACGAGCTTGCTATGGGTCTATTGTTCCTTGGTGGTGGGCAATATGCGCTGGGTAATACTCCTCTTGCTATTGCATCCCTTGTGATCTCATTTTATCCAATTTTCGGGGCCACGGCAAACGATCACGGCAGCTGCCTTCAGGCAATGCGGCATTTCTGGGTTCTTGCAGCGGAGCCGCGGTGCCTTGTGGTGCGGGATGTTGATAGCCTGGCGCCGATTAAGGTCGAAATTGAGGTGACGACTAGGAAGGGCGGCAGCCAAATATTCACTGCGCCGTGTCTACTTCCTGATATGAATGATATTATCTCCATAGCTACTCTTGGAGATGAGTATCACACGGTGTTCCTGAATGTTGAAAAGCGCGGCAAGTCGGCGACTTCGTTCCTGAGGGACCGCACGCTCTACGTGAAGAAGAAGAGGCCGATCGACTCGGAAAAGTCAGCATTTGAGCTCATGCTCAAGTCTCTTACCTTGGCTGACAAGCGGAAGGAGAAGCACCCGTTCACGTCGCTTTCGATATTTGAGGATTTGGATGAGCTGGAGCAGGACATGATATTCTCGGCGAACGACACGTCTGAGACCGGGCTGGAGAGTACTATTCTCGATGTGAAGATCAGCCTGGAGGATATTGCGTCGCGCCCGAGGTCGATAGATGAGCTATGGAGTTTGAAGCTGCTGTTTGCGTTTGCAGACTCGTTTGACCCTGACGGAGAGCTCAAGTATCTGTCTCGAGATTTCATTGACCGGCTCAAAGTACATCTTTGGAAGTTTAGAAACCAGATCCAGTAATTGGTCGACTTTACTGCCTGCAATGTCTGTATGCCATGTCGGGCAATAATTATGTGCAATAATTGTAAGTAATATGCGTGACTAATAATTTACAATGTATTTGTGCTAGATAAGCATGATATGCTAAGGCGCAATGCCGAAGATGCAAAAGTTGTTGAAACTTGAAGGATTAAGGCGGTTGGTTGAGCGTGAAAAATGGGTATTTGGTTAGTTCTGCTTGAGCTCGCCCATGGCCTGGCCTACTCGAACAAGCTCGCCGGCCTTGACGGTAAAGTTGAACGTTTTGGGAGCCTCAAACACAAGAACAACCGTGCTGCCCAGGTTGAACCCGCCCATCTGCTCGCCCTTGGTTAGTGGATACCCGCCCAGCAGCTTGCTGGCCTTCTTATACGTGGCCTCGTAGCAGCTCGTCTTCTTAACCCGCTTGGGCCGCGAATCGCTAGAGTCGCTCGAAGTGGCACTGGCCACGGACTCTTCGCTCTGCGAGTACGCCGGGCTCTCGTACACGGTGTTAGTCTGGAGGTACTTGTCAAAATGGATCTTGATCGAGCCGACATTGGTCGCTCCCACTGGAGTCATGGAGAAGAAGCCGTACTTCCACCTCCCGAGCAGCGCCACGCGCTCGTTGAGGCAGAAGAGCCCTTCGAGACGCTTCTGGAAGTACGGCGCCACGCTGTACAGTTCGCCAGCAAAGTGCCGTCGCAGTTCGCTGACCCAGTTGGCCGGAGAGTGGAATCGGTGGTAGTCTCCCGGGGCCAGGTAGATGACGGCAAAGAAGAGCTCCTTCTCGCTGTCCGGCGTAAAGTCCGGCGCCAGCACGTCCTGGGAAACCTTTGCAATCTTTTTGGTGGAGGTGTTGAACGAGTCCCGCGACGCGTCGCCCCGGTCTTCGTAGTGGCTGACGGCCTGCTCGGAGCCGATGAGGTCGTCGAGAGTGTACGAAATGCCGTTCATGACGGCAAAGTTCTTGTGCCGCTCAATGACCTCGTCGGCGTCGTGGTGCTCAAAGTCCACCACGTGGTGCGGAGCGCTCGAGTGGCCCACCGAGGGGCCCAAAAGCGCGTCCAGCGAGTACGTGATGCCCTTGACCTGCTCGACCTTGCGGTCGCTTATGACGCCCAGATGGAGCACTTTGCCGTCCGCGGGCGAGACCAGCGGCGCGCTGTCGTCAATTGGCCGCGCCCCTGGCTTGAGCTCGCGGTAGAAGAACTCGCCAAGGTTGGCGTACTGCCGGAGGTCCTGCTGGGCCACCTCGTCCAAATTGACGCCAAAAACATAGGAATACAGCTTGAAGCCGGGCTCCCGCATCCACACCGGCAGCGTGATGTCGTTGAACTTGCCCCAGAGCCGCGACATTGCCTTCAATGGCAGCGTGGAGTACGCTGCGACCTGCCAGGGCTTTGCGGGCTTGCTGTGGTCGGCGCCCTCGCCCTCGTCCTGGCGCTTTTTGCGCAGAATCGCCCACAGCACCATCGACACTGCCGGGACGGTCCACCACCGGAAGAAGCGGCGCTTCTGGCGCGCATTGCGCGACTTTGCCGAGCTCGACTGGAACCGCAGCCCGCGAATGGCCTGCGACACGGTCCGGTACGGGAGCCGCTTGATCCCCTGCGTCGTGCGCCGGGCGACAAAGGAGATGGGCCGGGAACGCGGAAGCGAGCTCAGGCCGCGCTTGATGGTCGGCACCGGGTTGACGTAGTAGAACGGGTTCCGTTGCGGGCGTGGAATGGACGGGAACGGGTACCGCTGGTTACGCCGCGCCCCGGTCGTGCCTACAGACCGCGACTGGTACATGCCTCGGGCCATGGGCGTTGCCTGTCGCACAGACCTCAAGAGATACGGAGGAGCGGGCATTGCAATCTCGTTGTCGTACTTCCAGGGGGTATATATTTTTTCAGAGC
>JAKTQJ010000028.1:0-47423 GCA_030558835.1 Blastobotrys illinoisensis | reverse complement strand
CCCCGGGGGGGGGTTTGGGGCCCCCCCCTTTTTCTCCCCCGGGGGGGCCCCCCCCCCCCCCCAGCAAGCACGGCCAACAAGTGGCAGCAACCGACACCAACGCGGCAACAAGTGGCAGTTACAGGTGACAGCCGGTTGTTACAGCTGTAGCTGTCGCATGCCAGGAGGGTGGTTGAGCTCATCGATGACAATGGGCGGTCTTAGACAGGAGCGTTACAAAGAGTGAACAGGCCAATTGGCAGCTCGTCCACCATGATAATATGACGTTTTGTTTTACCATACTAGTTGTTGTCAATATTTAACCATACTACCGGTAGTCGTTTGGTAATGTTTTTTGGGGTAGTTTATTGTAGTCCCTGAAGGACCCATCGGCAATTATTTGGTACCTGCATTTGAACATTGATTGCAATTACATCTGATGTATTATTCACTCAAACCTTTGCCTGAAGCGATAGATCAGTAGAACTGCAAATCATTGGGCCATGATTGGACCAAGGATGCTGCTGAGCTTGTGTTGTTGATTACTTGACCAGTGCTTAGTATCAGAATATGGATTAGAGACATCTTTACAATGTATACGTAATCCATATCAAATAATCTGTATCAACTGTGTCCATCCAGCCTATCGCGTTCGGGCAAATGTCAAGATCGCCAAGGGTCGGCGGCCAGCCGAAAACATGACATCCCGCGAAACGACATTCCACAGGCAGCAATTACACCCCGCAATTTTCCTCTTTCCCTCCATTCCAACACCGATAGCTACAAATACAGTAAATAAATTCCGTAGCAATTAAATAAAATCCAGTAGAGCACGGTCCTACGTAGTAACGACAATCCGTTACACTTTGGCTGACATTGCCCCTTACAGTACTGCCGTACTCTGATCTGCATCAAGCCGAAAAAACGCTAAAAACAGCAAGCATCTGCGCGAGAAATACGGCCAACGCCAATGCTGATGAAGAAATTTCTTCGGGAACACGATCGTTGATTACCATGCATAAATTGGTAATTGCTTGTCTCTGAGATGCGAGTAAAATTTGTTGTACCTCGTATGTAACAGTACGCTACCGCGGGATGCTATACGAGTGCCGCGCAAACCTTGACTTCCAACTATTTCGATACAGCATTCTTTTTGGGAAAATACCATTGGCGACTGCCTGGAACTGCGATCCGATGGGCGGGACTGTACCAGTAAAGCTAGGAACCCTCGTGTGTAACGTACTCGCCATGCTTGGCTTCTGTGCCTGAATTTCACTAACAGGGGGGTTCCGGCCCCACGCGGCCAAGACATCTGCCAACAATGTTTTCATGCATTCTTCAGAAGGTGTACCTTTAGTGTTTGAGAGACACGCCAGTGTGGTAAAGAATGGAATGAAAAGTCCATACACTGGGAGACCAATAATTGGTTACCGTATTTTTAAGCTTGACGATGGCTAGCACGTAAACAACATTACAGTTATCTGTACCTCTTTCGATCCAACTCCCCTGAAAAATTTCCAGACCTGATCCCTCACAGCAGCAATGCCCAGGGATATACGCAGAATCGATGCAATGCCCCTGAAGCACTATATTTCAAATTGTGCTAGCAAATTGTAACGTGAAGCGGGGTTTGCGGCTTTAAGGGAGTTCGTGATCCGCCGCAGCCCATGTCAATGGGATACAGTTATACCGAATCTTCTACTCATGCAGTCCAAGGATTTGCATAGATATGCCCGCAACCGGCCGAATTCCTCTGTCATTGCTGTATAATTGTATACCGTAGATCTTCATATATCCCGCATGTCAGTTAGGTCCAGCGGAGAGTATAAATAGCGCATCTGAGAACGATGAATCGCCAGGCATGCTCTCCCGTATTTTCACCTCGCTTTCTTTGGCGCTGGCACTTCTCGCCAGCGCCGCCTCGGCTCAGAATTCTTCCGCAGGCAATTCCTTCGTGACCCGAAGACTCACCGAGTACCTACTGCCAGCTGCCGTAGAGACCCATGAGTTTGCCCGAGTGCCTAACACAAACTTTGTGCTGCTGTCACAAATGTCCGACAGCCAGCTCATAAAAATCGAGCTGGATCCTACCACTGAGGAGCCAATTGCTTTCGAAGCTTTCCCAATGGGCGCTAACAGCAACTCCATGCTCCATGGCGTGTGGCCCTCTGATTTGTACCCCGGAAAGATGTGGCTGTCGTTGCAGGGTGAAAACAAGCTGCTACTTGTGGATCCAGGCAAGGATCTCTTGACCGCTCCAACCATCCTCAGGACAATTGACATCCCACAGCCTGGTAATGGCCCACACTGTGTGTTTGAGATTGACGGTCGTGTATGGGCCGGTCTCAAGGTTGCGTCTGAACAAACTGGCAAGTTCTATGTCTTCTCGGCAGATATCACCAACTCGACCGACCAGCATTTGTATGAGTGCCTTGAAAGCCCTGTGTTCATCAAGGAGGAGCCGACGACCAAGCTGATCTACGTCACGCAAGACACCGCCTCTTCCATCATGAGAATCAATGTCACGAGCGGAGAGACTGCGCAGCTGGCAATTCCTCCGAGTGTTGGTAACACTCCTGTCGGAATGACCTCGGCCAACGGTCCCATGGATGGCGTATGGTTTAGTCTTGCCGGTAACGCTACTGGCGGCACCGGGACTTTTGGACGTATCGCGTCCACGGGCGAGATGCAATTCTTCAAGCTCAAGAACCCACAGCTTAGCGCCAATATGGGTTTGCTACATATCGCTGATGCAACTACCGAGGCAGGCGGCCCAGCCCTGTGGCTCTTGTCGACTTCGCTGCTGAGCTCCGAGTCGCCGGATGCTTTGGTCCGTGTGACTTTTGACGCAGCTGTATCGGAAATTTCGGGCGAAGAGTACATTTCCATGCTTACTCAAAACGCTATGGTGCACCGAGTCGTGCCTCTAGATAACACGGTTCTTGTATCCCAGCTCCACACATTTACTCTTACCCAGCTCACTTATACCAACACGGTTGCTGGGCATTGGCTTCCAGCTGAGTCTATCAGCAACGTTACTGTTTACGACCAAGCAGGTTAAATACCCCTCTTAATAGCTAATACTAACTTATCGTAATAGACGTCTCCCTTCGGGGTATCTTAAAGGCAAGCTCCCTCATACTTCACTCCATTCGTCCAATCTCATCAATTAATGACAAAATATTTATTTCCAATTACAGGTAGTTTGGATCGCTACAGTATATTTTACACGAGTACTAAGAGCAATGCACCCAAAGGGCTGCAAATTTAGCTACCTAAGGTGTGATCACCATAGAACCAGTCACCATATTGAATAACGATCATAGAATGGACTTGGGCCTATTTGCAAACGTATTCAAAATGAATTTGGTAATTTGGTTCACTGTACCATGTTATTAAAGCCGAATGGTGCACAGCCGTGTGTCGCGACGCGTTGATCGGATCGGGCACAAATTGAAATCTTTTCAGATTAGATCCGTCAATGTTGATAGGCATATCAGGAAATATCTCTTCTGGCAAGAGCGAAGTCGCCAAATATCTGACTTTGCAAGGGTTCACCCGGCTACGGATCCGCCGCCCCCAGGAACTGGGTCACGCCCTCTCTCCTGAACCATCCTCAGATCGAATCTTTGAGACCGTAGAGGAGCTTATTGACTACGTCACTGTCCGGTGGAAGGAGGACTTTGTGCTTACAAACATATGGGATCCCCAGATCCTAAGCATTTTGGCAAAGCGTCCTTTTTTCCTGCATGTCCACGTTGACGCTCCTATTCTTCTGCGCTATGAGAGGTACCGGACCGCTATGGAAGCCCGCCAATCTGACAATGAAGTTTTGATTACCTTTGAGGAGTTTGTCGCCAAGTCAGATGCTCTGCTTTACACAGAGCCGCACCAGCTGGCGGTAGTGGCCAACCGAGCCGTGGTCACTTTGGTGAACCACTTCCGGTCTCTCAAAGAGCTTTACCTTGCGCTATATAAGCTTAATCTGCGCGATAGTACGCGTCTGCGACCATCCTGGGACTCTTATTTTATGCATCTGGCCAATCTTGCCGCGCTTCGATCCAATTGCATGAAGCGCCAGGTTGGGTGTGTTCTCGTCCGCGATAAACGCGTAATTGCGACCGGATATAACGGTACCCCTCGGGGACTGACTAACTGTAACGAGGGAGGCTGTCCGCGGTGCAATTCGGGCAATGGTTCTGGTGTAGGACTCGTGACGTGCCTGTGTCTGCATGCGGAGGAGAATGCGCTGCTGGAGTCTGGTCGAGACAGAATCGCATCCAATGGAGTGTTGTACTGCAACACATGTCCCTGTCTGACTTGTTCTATTAAGATTGCCCAGTGTGGAATCAAGGAGGTGGTTTATTCTCAGTCGTACAGCATGGACGAGCACTCTGCCAAGGTGCTCCAAGAGGGCGGGGTCATTCTTCGCCAGTTCATTCCGCCGACCAACGGCGTAGTATTGTAAGCGCCTTCAATGCCTAACTCACATATGCATCATTTACCTCTACTGTACTGGGTTCATTTACCTCTATCGGGTACTTCATTTGAAACGGCTCAATATCGTCGCATATTTATAGACAGGCTTTACAATTGACTCAAAAACGTTAAATCTCCTTATATTCATAAGGGCCCGGCTTCTGTTCACACTCAAAGTTGAGCTCGGCCTCGGCAATGATCTGGCCGCCAACGGAAAGGTTGCCAACAACCTTGTCGCCGGGAACAAGAGGCGCCACTCCCTTTGGCGTACCGGTAAGAATAACATCGCCCTTCTGCAGCGTCATAATAGAGCTCATTGTCGACAGAATCTGCGGGATTCGGAACACCATGAGGTTAGTGTTGTCCGACTGCCGCACGGAACCGCTGACATTGAGCTCCAGGTGCACATTGTGGGGGTCTGGGATCCGCTCCTTAGGAATGAACTGCGAGATGGGCAAAAATGTGTCAAAGCCCTTGCCAATAGTCCATGGGAGGCCCTTCTTCTTGGCCTCGTCCTGGACGTTTCGCGCGGTCAGATCAAGTGCCAGAGCATAGCCCTCAATGGCGTCCAGAGCCTCCTTTTCGCCGAACTTGGCCGGATCGAGGTTCTTGAGGTCCTTGTTAAGGATAATTGCCAGCTCGAGCTCGTGGTGGACGACGACGCCCTTGGGGATCAGGATCGGGCCCTCGCCCACCTTTAGCACACTGCTCGATGGCTTGAGGAAGAAGAAGGGGCGCGATGGCGCCTGGTTGTTCAGCTCCTTGATATGCTCTACATAGTTCCGGCCAATGCACAGGAACTTTCGCGCTCTTTCGAGGTATTGATACGACATTTTGGTTCGGTACTTTCTCGAGGGGACTTTGGTCTTTGAATGTCGGAGACCGTCTCACATCCCCGACTTTCGGCCTTACGCAATACAAGCATGCAATTGGCCCCTATGCTGCCGCACTATTGGTAGTTCTATACAGTATACGTATATGATTGTATTTGAGGGCGGCATTCAGGCCTGTGTACCTGCCAATACATGTATTACATTTGACATTTGTAGTTGGGAACAGTTGTTACGCTGTAACTATTTACCGTTACAGATATTTCCTTCATACTGGTTACAACGGACCTCACCAAATTAAGGCTAAGATGCTACGATTGAAGGATGAAATAAAATTGCCATGTTAGTGCCAAATATCCTATAACTGATTGAGGAGCCGAGCACGCAGTCGGTGCGACTGCTTAGCCGCCCGCGATTTGACAACGCGGAACCGGTCATTGCTTCGGCGCATAAACTTCTTGAGTCGCCGGTAATCATCTCTAACTGCATCCTGTGACTTATCCATGGCCCTCAGCTGGTCCTTGAAGCGGTTGAACCGGCGCAATGCTGACTGCCGGAGATGGGTGCTGTACCACGAGCTAAGCTTATCTCTGCCATCCCGGGCCCGCGCTACCGCTTGTGATGCCTTCTCTTCTAAACTAGCCCTGGCGACGGCTGTGTCCTTGTCGAGCCTTCTAACAACATCATCAAATGAGCGTTTATTCAGGTGTTCCTGAGCCCAGGCTCTGTTCTCTTCAAAGGACGCACGTGCTTTAGAGGCTGCTGATTCAATGTACTCGCGCGCACTGGACGAGGCCGACTCAAGGTGTTCTCGAGCATTAGAAGCGGCGGAGCCAATTTGCTCTTGGGCGTACGACGCAACGGAATTGACGTGTTCACGAGCGTTGGACGCTGCAGGCTTGAGCTTCTCTCGAACAAAAGCTACCTTCTGCTCAACCCCATCAATGTATACCTTAACTTGAGAGGAGTCATAGTCATACCACCCTTCACATATAAACTCTGTGGTTTGGCTGACCTTCCGGTTGACTTTCTCCCCAAACTCTTTCTCGGCTTCTAAGAGCTGGTCGTCGATTGCACGGTAGTCAATTGCCCGGAACTTGGCAGCAGCGTTTCTATACCGTCCCGAAAGGTTATCGAATATAGATCTTGAGTGGCTCCGGGCACTTCTGCCGGTAGACTTGAGCAGGGAAATGTAGTCCCCCTCATAGTTGTCAATAGCCAGTCGCACGCTGGTGTATAGTTCGTACGCCGACTGGGACACGGATTGGAAGATTACGTCGAGCAGCTCATACATGCTCTGCAGCATGCCAGTCGACAAGGTATCGGAGGCTTTCGCCGAAGATCCTTTGCCTATAGCATATTCGAGGGGACTGCTCTTGGGACGGGACCGCCTGACGGTTTTGTCTGGGCTATCTGGGATTGAAGACACAAAGACGGGAACGTCGCCTGCCACAACTTCCGAGGGGTCTCGTTGGACAACTTCAGCGGGGCCCTTTTCACGGGTAATCATGCCATTAGGCGCTTCCTCCGGAACAGTGAGGCTTGAGTTGCGCGACGACCCATTAGAATCCCGCGGCTGAATGGGGAAGCGAGGATAGACGGATGGCTTGCATTCTTCGAGGCGGGCAGCCATGGAGCTCGCAGACGCTGCAGCAATGCTGATCATGCTGGCAATTCCGCCAGGAGACGACGACCCGGTGATGGTAGTAGTATGAACGATTTCTCGGGTGATGGTGGAGGTGATCTCTGGTCGAGAGTCTGAAGAAACCTGAGACTGTAAAGAAATATGAGAGTCTGAAGAAATATGGCTGGTGAGGTAATTGGAGCTGACAGACCTCGAGTACCAGCTGGCGCCGGAAATGGCCAGCACCAACACCCAAAGCCCGGCCATTACAGCCAATACGGCGCTTCTGCCATTGCGCGAGTGGGATCTCTGTCTCCGCTGGGCCCATTGGGCTGTCAGAACGCGTCTAAAGTCCTTCCAGTCGAGCTGGACGAACCCCTGGGCTGTGTAAGGCACGAGCGACTTGAGCTCTTCATCGTAGTCGATGGGCGCCGTGTGGTGGAACTTGATGTCATTCAGCAGCTCGGCCATCTTCTCCCCCGGCCGCGCCTGAATTACAGGGATCACGGGGATGGACTGGTCAATGGCGTCAAGCCGGGCTGTAATACGGGTGTGATCGAGTGGATCTAGCGTATAATACGCCAAACAGAGCGCAAAGTCGTCGCCGACAGTCGGGGCGCCTACGCGGTCCTCAATCACGCCCTTGCTCAGCTCATAAAACTCAGACTTGTCGCCCGCAGAACCATAATAGGCGGCCCACTGCCTCTCGCCAATCTCGAGCACCTTCTTGACGTGCTCCACGAGCCCCGGAACGACCTCGTCATCGCCAAACGCAATCACCTGCAGACGGCCGAGACCGATCTGCGCCTTGAAGTCACCCACCGCGTCGGGTGCGTCATGTGCGGCGCCCGGCCCGGCGGCGAGGCCGCGCAGCAGGACCCGTGGGGAGCAAGGCGATAAGGACTGGGAGGCGATAAGGCTCGAATCGATGAGAGGCATGCGCAGGGTGGAGTTGGAGTTGGAGAGGGAGACGGTGGAGAGGTCCGGGTTCTCGAGAATGTCCTGGGCGGTGGCCTCCGCCTCCAGCTCTTCGGGCAGGGCCGGTTCGTGGGGCGGGGTTGGCGGGAAAACGTCGCTCATGCGGCCGTACTCGTCGTCGCGGTCTGTGGAGAGCACCGAGTGGGTCTCCATTTCGTCGAGCGAGGACTCGTCGTAGTCGTAGTCGGAGGGGTTGCTGAGAAAGTCGTAGTCCTCGCCGGAGGTGGTCGACACGGTCGACACGGAGGCCTCCATGTCCGGCGCTTTGAGGTACGACTCGTTATCCAGCAAGGTCATTGGTGGCAAATCACGGATACCGCACAAGTAGCAAGATATAACGATATCACAAATATCTGCAGCAGATATTCAATAAAATAGTAACAAGGATGGTTTATTCGGGTAGCACAAGGCAGTAGTAACGATAATCACAAAGGTTTAGCTCGCAACACAGCTTCACTTGGTTAGTTGAGACCGGTCGACCTGTCGCCACAAACATACGCTAACCGCCACCACTTCTTTTCTCCCGGTGCACACGCAAACAGTATATACCGGTTCGACAAGAAGGCGCAAGGCGGGTCTCTACAAGGGCTACAAACAATCTACGGCTTTGACACACTGGGCGCTTTCTGAACAAAGTTGAGATTGCCCTTTCTTAATTGGAGCTTAAGATGCTCACCTGCCCCATATCAGAAGATATAAGTTCAGGGTCCAGTGGCACGTGACATGAATCACGTGAACCGCACGACTTTGCGACTTGGCCATCCCACTGCGCGACATGGCTTTTTATCGGCCCGACAGGCCTCCACACACGCCACCCGCCGCCAGCAACAACACACATCCTGCCGCATTAGTATGTACGATGATATCCCAGCAATGAACGGAAAGCAGCAGTTTACTAGTACGTATACCTATGACAGCACTAATTACATAGTGGTGGTGGTGGCCCATCAAAGGTAAAACAAACAAGGGCCAGGCCCCCGGCGTAGATCCTACTCAGATGTCCCAGTCATATGAGTCCCGGTTTAGGGGGAGAATGAGCGGAAAGGAATAAGTGACGGATCCGATTGATAGGAATCTCCAAATTTTTCCCTCTCTCTTGACTGACTGCCCCTTGAGCAAACACCGCGATATACCTCCCCCTGATATCAACGCCGGGGCGCTATAGTAATATTTTTTAGTTTTTGGGTGGTTGGTTACCACTTTAAAAGGGCAAACCCGCAAACGCAAACTCCTGCAAGGTAGATGCAAGTGCATTTGGCGCATCGAACAGCCCCTCGACTCATCATATAAACGTGCTCAGCTAGCGGTAAAATTTTCTCCAGCCATCATGACTGATAGCGGAGTCGTAGCGGCCACCAACGGCCGGCGCCACCAGCGCAACACGTCCATGGAGTTCAAGGTCGACCCGTTCTCGGCGCCGGAGGTCTACTACGGCCCCGACATGAGCCCTTCCTCGAAAAAGGGCTCCAAGCTCGCCCGGGCAAGGACCTTCTCCGTCATTGACACGGGGCCCAAGAGCCGCAATTACCTGCCCAAGCGGCGCGGGTCCCAGGACGAGCAGCTGGCGCCCAAAAAGTTCCTCATCAACGTCGACCAGACGCTTCGGGACCTCCTCGAGTCGGAAGACACGGATCAGAACTTTCAGATCACCATTGAGGACACGGGGCCCAAGGTCCTCGAGCTCGGAACCGCAAACTCCAACGGGTACCGCAAGCACGAGGTCCGGGGCACGTACATGCTGTCCAATTTGCTCCAGGAGCTGACGCTGGCGAAGCGATTCGGCCGCAAGACAATCGTGCTCGATGAGGAGCGGCTCAATGAGAACCCTGTCGCGCGGCTCAAGCGGCTCGTCTCCAAAGAATTTTGGAAAAACCTGACCCGTCGTATCGACGAACACACGATCGAAAGAGTCGCCGTAGATCCGAAGATCAAAGACGATCCGCGCATCTACGTGCCGGTCGGAGCGCCCGACCAGTTTGAGTACTACTCCAACATCTCCAAAGCGCGGCCCGAATTGAAGCTGCAGGTCGAGTACCTCCCGGAGAAGATCACCGCAGACTGGGTAAAGTCCGTCAACAAGCGGCCGGGGCTTCTTGCGCTGGCAATGGAGAAGGCGCGGGACCCAAAGACAGGCGAACAGACCCTCCGCGGAGTACCCTACGTTGTGCCCGGCGGCCGATTCAACGAATTGTACGGCTGGGACTCGTATATGGAGTCTCTGGGGCTCATCGTAGACGGCCGCGTCGACCTTGCCGAGGGAATGGTGCGCAACTTTTGCTTTGAGATTGAGCACTACGGCAAGATCCTCAATGCCAACCGGTCCTACTACCTGTGCCGTTCGCAGCCGCCGTTCCTCACTGACATGGCGATGCGGGTCTTTGAAAAGATCAAGCCGCGCCCTGACTCGCTCGAGTTCCTCGAAATGGCGCTTAGGGCTGCAATCAAGGAGTATCACTCCGTCTGGATGGCAGAGCCGCGCATCGATAAGCGCACTGGGCTCTCGCGGTACCGCCCCGACGGCAAGGGCATCCCGCCAGAGACGGAGGCGTCGCACTTCCACCAATTGCTCATTCCGTTTGCCAAGCAGTACGGGCTGACGCTCGAAGAGTTCCAGGAAAAGTACAACAGCGGCGAAATCAAGGAGCCCATCCTCGACGACTATTTCATGCACGACAGAGGCGTCCGCGAGTCGGGCCACGACACTTCGTACCGTCTCGAGGGTGTGTGCGCTGACCTGGCCACCATTGACCTCAACAGCCTGCTCTACAAGTACGAGACAGACATTGCCTTCCTCATCCGAACGAGGTTCAACGACAAATTCGTCATGCCCGACGGCTCTGTCGAAACCTCGTCGACTTGGGACAGGCGCCACAAGCGCCGCAAGGCGCTCATTGACAAGTACATGTGGTCCGAGAAGGAGGGCATGTTCTTTGACTACGACACCAAGCTGCGCTCCAAGTCGACTTATGAGACGGCAACGACCTTCTGGGCAATGTGGGCCGGCGTAGCGAGCCCCAAGCAGGCGGCAAGAATGGTCGACGACGCACTGCCCAAGTTTGAGATGTTCGGCGGCCTTGTATCGGGGACTGAAAAGTCCCGTGGTGTCATTGGCCTCGACAGGCCTAACCGGCAGTGGGACTACCCATATGGGTGGGCGCCACAGCAGATGCTGGCGTGGGCCGGGCTTATGCGCTATGGCTACGCTGACGAGGCCCAGAGGCTTGTCTACCGGTGGCTGTTTATGATCACCAAGGCCTTTGTCGACTACAATGGCGTGGTGGTTGAGAAGTATGATGTTACTCGGCCCCACGACCCGCACCGGGTCGATGCCGAGTACGGCAACCAGGGAATGGGATTCAAGGGCGTTGCTACGGAGGGCTTTGGTTGGGTCAATGCTTCGTACACCTATGGCTTGACCTTTTTGAACAGCCAGGCCAAGAGGGTTTTGGGCACTTTGACTCCGCCGCACGTGTACTTTGCTACGCTATCGAAGGAGTCTTTGGTCGATGATGAGGAAGACGACATCCAAACCAACGGCCACGCCGACTAATATCTTTAATTATTCTATTTTTATTCATGCGCTTATCGCTATCCTAATTGTTAGACCGTTACTCCCCGTGCCAAGTAGCTTTGCTCTCCGAGTCCCCTGCTACTGATGGCCTATCTTCTCGATGCAGTGCACCAAGCCCCCCCCCTCTAAACTCCCTGAGCTGGGGGC
Source organism: Blastobotrys illinoisensis (assembly GCA_030558835.1). Lineage (NCBI taxonomy): Eukaryota > Fungi > Ascomycota > Dipodascomycetes > Dipodascales > Trichomonascaceae > Blastobotrys > Blastobotrys illinoisensis. The sequence goes on along the minus strand of JAKTQJ010000028.1, from coordinate 35,815 downwards.
CGGCCCCCAGACCCCCGTTCCATTATTATTAGGGGAGCCTGAGCTCTTGTTAGACATACGTCAAGATTGGTTTATCTAATTCGATTGATGTGGGGTTAAATGAATCAAAACGGCGGGCATGTTAATATTTTCCAAAATTAGAACATGTCAATGCGTTGGCAAAGCTAAAAGATGCGCGTATGAAAGCGTAGATGAAATGCATTAGATAATAGTACACGTTAGATTACCAGTTCTTCTTCGTCTCAAGACGGCCAACGTCGTGATGCAGCTCGGCAACACGGTTGCCAAGGGTCATAAACAACCGGTACTCCTCCTGCAGCGTGAGCACAATGTTGCCCGCATTAGAAGACGGCAGGTCAAACGCGTCTCGCTCCGTAGAATCAACCGCCCTCTCGACCTCCTCCATGGCAGCCGCAAACTCCTTGAGCTTGGCCTTAAAGTCCTCTATCTTGCGGTTAAAGTATGGCCCCAGAGGGTCACCCGTCGGCTTGCCGAATATCGACGAAGAAAACCCGCCTGGGTTACCGAGACTGCTCAGCAGCTCAAAGCACGCCTCGGCGTCTGAAGCGGCGAGATCAGAGCTCTTCTTGAGCGCATCGAGCACATTGTCGTCGTATTTGAGTGCTTCGGCGGCGGTAGAGAACTTTCGTGACAGGAGCTCGGCGTCCCGCGGAACAGATTGGATCAGTTCGTCTTGGGTCTCTTTGCGGTTCTTGAGTTCCTCGCATATTCGGCTCTGTGAGTTGATATAATCGTCTAGTTGTTCCAATTCCTTTTGGAAGTTTTCCGGCAGATCGCTTGGTCGTGTTAGGGGTGTGATGACAGGCAATTGCTGCTGCTGCTGTTGTTGTTGTTGTTGTTGTTGCTGACCAAGAAGTCCACCAGTGGTGGTACCTCCAAGACCAAAGCCAGTGTTCGCTGGCTTGTTAAATAGTCCACCGCCTCCGGCGCCGGTGTTTGCAGTGTTACCCCCAAAGAGGCCACCTCCAGTATTCGTAGAAGCACCGGTATTTCCAAAAAGGCCACCACCGGTTGTGCCAGAAGTAGCAGTGCCAGTATTAGAACCAAACAATCCACCGCCAGTAGCCGGCTTGTTCTGACCAAACATTCCTCCTCCGCTGGCAGTGTTGGCAGTGTTTTGGCCAAACAATCCTCCGCTAGAAGTGTTGGCATTATTTTGGCCGAACAACCCCCCGCCAGACGCGTTTGCAGTGTTGTTCTGGCCAAACAGTCCTCCGCCAGTAGAGCCAGTGTTAGTGGCGGCATTCTGGCCAAACAAACCCCCTCCAGTGCCAGTATTAGCGGCTTTATTCTGGCCAAAAAGGCCACCTCCAGTGCCGGTATTAGCGGTTTTGGCCTGGCCCAAAAAGCCGCTTCCAGAGGCCGTATTAGAGAATCCCGAAGATGCACCGGACGCGCCAGCATTGCCGCCAAACAGCCCTCCACCGGTAGAACCAGCAGTATTTCCAAACCCTCCAGAGGTGGATGAGCCGAATCCGCCAGTGGCTCCTGTGTTACTGCCAAACCCGGTACCAGCAGTGTTGGAAGACGTGTTTCCAAACATTCCACCGCCAGAGCCGCCCGTGTTCGAACCAAATCCTCCAGAACCAGTAGTTCCAGCGTTAAACCCAGACGAAGTATTGGTATTGGTATTGCCAAACATGCCGCCCCCGCTGGAGGTATTCGTCTGGTTGGTGTTGCCAAACAGGCCCCCGGTGGTTCCAGAGCCGGTCGTGCTCTGGCCAAAGGGGCTATTAGTGTTGGTGCTCTGGCCAAACGTGTTTCCAGAGCCCCCAGACCCGAACGTGAACCCCGTCTTGTTCTGATTCGAAAACATGGCCCACAATTAGCTCTAATCGACGCCTGTAATCGCTGCTGATCCACTAGGGTCGTGTTTTTGTTGTCAAAAAATGTCAGCGTGCGGCTGGCACCCTAGCGGAGCTCCGGGAAATTCCTCCCAACGCGGGCGCGCGCGACATCACCGTCATCGCCAACCCCACCACCCCCAAGGCGTCTCGTCACGTACAACCGACATTTGACGTTAGCGACACGAGGAGTTCTGTTGATTGAGGCCTGGAAGACAGGAGGAAGACAGGAGGTTCTGCATACGACAAAGAAGAGATAGATCTGTATCCATTGGTGGATAGATAGAAGAGGCTTGTTTAGAAGAAGATGGGTAAGCGAGAGGGAGAGTGCGGAAACAAGAGTGCTGACTGGTTGCCATAGGTATCCCCAAATTTTTCAGATATGTGTCCGAGCGATGGCCGTTGATCTCGCAGCTGATCAACGAGAGCCAGGTGCCCGAGTTCGACAACCTCTACTTGGATATGAACTCGATTCTGCACACGTGCACGCACAAGGACTCTGATTCGGACGCGAGGACACGACTCTCCGAGGAGGAGATGTTCGTCAACATTTTCAACTACATTGAGCATCTGTTCGGGCTCATTAAGCCCAAGAAGATGTTCTACATGGCCATTGACGGCGTTGCGCCGCGAGCTAAGATGAACCAGCAGCGGGCACGTCGATTCAGGACGGCGCTGGACGCGGAAAAGGCGCGTAAAAAGGCCATTGAGCAGGGCATCGAGCTCCCCAAGGAGGATCCGTTTGATTCCAACGCTATTACTCCTGGAACGGAGTTCATGGAGAAGCTGACGAAGCAGCTCAAGTACTTTATCAGCCGTAAAGTGTCCGAGGACGTGCACTGGCAGGGCATTGAGATCATTCTGTCGGGCCACGAGGTCCCTGGTGAGGGAGAACACAAAATCATGGAGCGGATCCGAATTGCCAAGGCCCAGCCAGACTACGACTCGAACATGCGGCACTGTCTGTACGGTCTTGACGCTGACTTGATCATGCTGGGTCTGCTGAGTCACGACCCTCATTTCGCGCTTCTGCGAGAGGAGGTAACTTTTGGGCGGACGCAGAAGAAGTCGCAGGAGCTTACCGAGCAGCGGTTCTTCCTGCTACACTTGTCCCTGGTGCGAGAGTATCTTGAGATGGAGTTTGCAGACATTAAGGACGACCTGCCGTTCCAGTTCGACTTTGACCGCGTTCTGGACGACTGGATTCTCATTAACTACTTCATTGGTAACGATTTCCTGCCCGAGCTGCCATCGCTGCTCATTAATGAAGGTGCCCTCCCGACCCTGATGGGCGCCTACAAGAATTCGCTCAAGGAGATGGGCGGGTATTTGACTCGTGAGGGTACCATCAACTTTGAGCGACTCCGCATTTGGCTTGACGAGCTCTCCAAGTTCGAACTCCACCGGTTCGAGGACGGCGCACTCGACGCCGAGTGGTTCAACGAAGAGCTTGAAGACGTTAGCGTCAAGTCCCTTGATAACCCCAAACTCAAGCTCACTCCGCGAGAGAAGGAGCTCTTGCGATTCGTTAAGCCGTTTGTACTCTCTACTAACAGCGATGGTAAGCCCCAAGGCGAGGCCGACGAAGTGGAGGTGCCGTCGCAGAGTATCCCGGACAAGTTCAACGACTCTGTGCTCTTCCTGAGGACACTGGCCGCTCAGACATACATGTACGTTGCCGAAAATGGGAATAACTTCTCGCTCGTGTTGGATGTGGACGGCTTCCCAGAGAACGAAGATGACGACGAAGCTGACTCGCGGATGCTGTCGCTGTACAAGATTTTCAAGCGTTACGAGAACGCCCCTGTTGAGACCCAGGAGAGCTCGCAGCACAAGAAGGAGCTCTACAACAAAAAGTTTGAGGACTGGAAGAAGAAGTACTACAAGGACAAATTCGGCATCAAGTCTGGCGAGCCAGAGGGCCAAGAAGTCATCAAGGATGTTGCTGAGAACTACCTCGAAGGTCTACAGTGGGTCTTGTACTACTACTACACTGGGTGCAAATCTTGGGGCTGGTACTTCCGATACCATTACGCCCCGTGCATCAGTGACATCAAAAAGGGCCTCACGAAGGACAAGATTGACTTTGACATGGGCAACCCCTTCCATCCATTTGAACAGCTTATGGGTGTGTTGCCTGATCGATCCAAGACTCTTGTTCCGCCGGCTTATCGGACCCTGATGACTGACGAGACGTCGCCAATTATCGATTTCTATCCACGAGAGTTTGAACTCGACAAGAACGGCAAGAAGAACGACTGGGAGGCTGTGGTCAAGATTCCGTTTGTTGACGAAAAGCGTCTCTTGTCTGCAATGGAGACAAAGTCCAATCTTCTCACGCCAGATGAGGTTCGAAGGAACGAGTTCGGCACTGAGCTCCAGTTTGTGTTTAACCCGCAAGTTGACACTGTCTATCCATCGTCTCTACCCGGCGTATTTTTGGACCTTGAGCATAACCACTGTATCGAGATCAAGTTAGAGAAGCCCACATTGGGTGGCCTCCAGTTGCGCTTTGGCCTCATGGAGGACGCCAAACTCGGTACCGAAGCGTTGGCAGGCTTCCCAAGCTTGAAGACTCTAAAGTTCACGTACAGATGGGCTCAGGCTGGTGTCAAAGTGTTCCAGCAGCCTAGCCGAAATGAATCGCTCATTTTGACTGTTAAAAACTCTTATGTGTCGGAAACTGCTAACGCACTAGCCGAAAAGCTCATTGGTGAATCAGTATACATTGGCTGGCCGTATCTCCAAGAGGCCAAGGTATGCGCTATCAGCGATGAGCTCTTTAGATACGAGAAGGTGCACAACAATGTTAAGAGCCAGCCACATACTGGGAAGGTCTTAGATCAGTGGTCTCGAGAGGCTAGAAAGATCGAAGAGAGCTTCAAGAAGCTGGGTGTTGAAATTGGTAGGGCCCATATCCTCGTCCACGTCAAGAAGCTCAAGGGCCTGCAGAGGACTCCGGACGGCGCCTATGTCAAGGAGTTTGCGGGCCCTGAGGAGGAAGAAACCGAGGCTGTTGTACAGCTGCTAGTCGAAGAGGTTGTCAACGAAGATGAACGATTCAAGGAACGCGAGGCTGTTCCTGTTTCTGAAGAGTTCCCTGTCGATAGCCGAGCCATTTTCCTTGGCCCCAGTGGATACGGATACCCAGTTACTGTCAGTGGTCACCAAGGCGATAAGATTGACATCAAATTGCACAAGCTGCAAAGACCAGAGCCCACTGCAGGTAAGCAGGCGATGATCTTTGAGAAGCAGTCTATTCGATACTTCCCATCCTACGAGGTTTCACGAATGCTGAATATACACCCACTGTTCCTGTCCAAGATTACTTCCAAGTACCTTGTCAAGGTTGGTGATAAGAACTATGATATTGGTCTTTCGCTTAAGTTTGAGGCGAAGCGATTGAAGGTTTTGGGTTACTCGAGGAGAAGCCTCAAATCCTGGGACTTTAGCGCCAAAGCTATTTCTCTTATTAAGGACTATTTGCAGGCTTTCCCAGAAGTGTTTGCCGCTCTATCTTCTCTGCAGGGCTCAACGATTCCTGATTTGGGCAAGCTATTGAGTATTGACTCGTCTGACGCGCGAGTGAAGGCCGAGACGGTGCGACGATGGCTTAAGGAGAAGATTGTTGATAACCCTGATTTCCAGAGTGCGGCGCTTGAATCTGATTCGCTCTCCTCGGAGACAATCCGAAAGATTGAGAAGGCTATTTCCAAGCACTTTGAGGAGCCAGATCCGGTCAAAATTGTCCAGGTCAAGAACCTACCTCGGCAGGCGCTTCTCCCACCCGGTCATGCGTACCACCAACTCCGAGGCCAGCATTTTGATCTCGGCGATCGAGTAGTTTCTGCTCTGAGTTTCGGTAAGGTCAAGCTATTCCACCGAGGTACTGTGGTCGGAATTAACAGTGAGACTACGAAGGTTACGCTGGATGTTCTGTTTGATGAGGAGTTTGATGCTGGTAACACGCTGGGCGGCCGTGCAACTACTAAGCGTGGTCTCACCGTGGATGCGGGCTCAGTCGTCAACCTTTCCCACCGACAGTGCGTATACCACAGCAAAAAGAGTGCCGAGGTTGAGAAGAAAGCCAAGGCTGGTCCTCAAGCTGCTGTCAGCGGCGGTCCAGCTAAGCCGGCATGGGGTGGTGCTGGCAAACCTATGAACAATGTTGCTAAAACAAAGAAGCAGGGCGGCAAGAAGCAGTCTCCTGTGGTTAACAAGCCAAAGGTTCAGCTGGAAGAGGGTAAGGTCAAAATCCTTCAGCGGCCTAAGGAGCCCGCTGCTCAACCAGTCGTTGACAATGAGCAGCTTAGCCGAGATCTTTTGGCTATGGTGAAGAACGGTGCAGCCGAAAAGGCCAAGGCGGACCAAAGGGCTGAGGATAAGAAGCCGAAGAAGTCAAACGAGGAGGTTTTGTCGAGCATCAAGGAGGTAAAGAAGAATACTGAGCAGTCCCAGAACATTCTGGGTGCTGTGTATAGTCAGTTCATGCCGCCTCCACCTCCACCGCCTAACATGATGCCTCCAATTCCGCCGAATGGTATGATGTATCCTCCGCCTCCACCACCAGGGTTCCCAATCCCCCCTCCACCACCATTCTTTGCCCCTATGGAGCAGTCGATGACTGTTGATGAGAAGGCTACGAGTGATCTCATGGCCGCTTTGCACATTGGCAGCGACAAGCCGCATAACGGCAACGCCTCGCGAGGTAACTTCCGTGGCCGTGGCCGAGGCGGAATGCGTGGACGAGGAGGACGAGGGCGTGGCAGAGGTAGCGGTAACCGTGGCCGGGGAGACAGCCAGCCTTCTTCCTAAAAGTAACTTATGAATTTTAATTTTGTATAGGTAGATCGGATTGCGAATGTCAAAATACCGGACGGGTAGCGTTTCAGTCTCTATTGACCCCCACTATGTAACTCTTACTATCCAACGTTATGAAACGTCAAATATTCATTGATGAACAAACTTGCATGCAGAAAAGAAATTCAATGCCCATACCGTACCGTCGGTATACTGTAGCAAAGACGGCACACTTACTCATTGTTGATTGTCGCAAAGGAATTGGCACACCCGGGCCACGGACCATTCAAACGCCGATATAATATCGATTACTAAGTAATAAAAAATAAAATAAAAATGCATTGGTTAGAGTCGCCATCCTCCAAGGTAGTTGGGCTACAAGTCGTATTGCATGGAATAGCTCAGTGATGCACGATCCTTCCGCTCATTCTGTCGGCGAAGCCATTTCGACTCAAACCCGTTTGACCGATCGACGCCATCCCATCGAAATCCAGGAGGGATATTAAACCGGTTAGCGGGATACGCACCTTTGTAGACAGGAATATCAGGTCCTCTACTGATTTTCTTCTTCAAAAACCTTGCCGCCGGATCGTCATACCGCTCCTTATGCTTCAATTCTTCGTCATACGTATCCCCTCCTGCATGTGCCGAATCCGCTCTCATACTCTCCAGCAAAGCCTTCTCTTTTTCAGTCTCGCGTTGCTGCACAATTCCCTGGTTGACCTGCCGGGTAAGACGCAATTTTTCCCTTCTCTCGGCCTCCTTGCGCCGCGATTCTTCCTCCAGCTGCTGCTGTGCATCAATCTGCCTTCCTGACGTGTCTCTGTAGATAGTTTCAGCCTGGCCCTGGGCCTCGAGGCTCTCCATTTCCCGGCGAATGCGTTCTTCCTCATTAGCTACTTCTTCGGCAAGCTGTTCCGCAGTCTGCAGCCCACCGACAAACGGCTTTGGCTGGTCTGAGCTGACCTCGGAGCTCCCTAGCTTTTTCCATCCGCCGGGCTTTGCAGATTGAGCCCGCACTACCTTTTTCGGCCGGCGATTAGGCTCCTCTGACACGGTATCAGCCCATGCATCCACGTCTTCATCCTCCACAAGAGCACTCTTGGGCGCCCGCTTGGACTTTGACTTTTTCTTCCCGTAGTTCTTCTCCAGATAGTCCGCTAGGGACATATTATTTTTCTACCGATTTATTCCTCCGGTACTAAGTGCGATCTCGCCTGTACTTCATATGTTGAAGTTATCTGCGCGCTCCGTGCGGCTGACACGGACGTCTTGCATGGACCTTGGCGGTACCAATGACGATTACTTTTTCGCCGGACCTTATTGGTCCAAGAAGTACCTTAATGGTTAGACGTTAGATACGGCAGTCTAACCATGAGGGTGGTTAGGGCGCCCAATCGGTGAATGTGGATATATAAAGCATGGGAAATATGTCTGTAGATCTCGTTCCATAGAGCACAATGTCACTAGCATACGATCCGTCTAACATTACACTCGCCGATCCGTCTGTGGACGATTCGGTCAAAATCTGTATCATCCAGGGCGTGTATGGCGCTGAGAACGAGTACAACGGGTCTCTGGGGGCCCGAATATCCTCCATCTTTGTCATCTTCTTTATCTCTACCTTCTGCACCGTGTTCCCGGTTCTTGCCAAGCGCTCCAAACGGCTTAGAATCCCATTGTATGCATACCTCTTTGCTCGAAACTTTGGTACTGGTGTCATTGTCGCTACTGCTTTCATCCACTTGCTGGACCCGGCTTATGGATCAATTGGTGGTGACACCTGCGTTGGCATGACTGGCCACTGGGCAGACTACTCGTGGTGTCCAGCGATCATCTTAGGCACCGTTTTCTTCATCTTCCTCCTGGATCTCGTGTGTTCTGTCTATGTCGAGCGAAAGTACGGTATCAAGGGTGACCATGATGTCGATGTCGAGGGTATCATCACCAAGTCACAGGCTCCACAGCCTCACCAGCACGGTGACATTGAGGAATTCACTAGACAAAACATGGGAGACAATGCGTCGAAGGAAGATTCCGACCAGTTGAGAGAAGTCGCTTCCCACGATACCTCGCTCGACTCGATCTCCGACCTCCGAGGCTTCCACAGCGACTTTGCTGCTTTCCTCATTCTCGAATTTGGCGTCATTTTCCACTCGGTTATGATTGGCCTCGATCTGGGATCTACCGGTGATGAGTTCAAGACCTTGTATATTGTGCTGGTGTTCCACCAGTCCTTCGAGGGTCTTGGAATCGGCGCGAGATTGTCGGAGATTCCATTCCCACACGACAAGCGATGGTGGCCGTATGCTCTGTGCCTGGCCTATGGCCTGACTACGCCAATTGCCATTGCCGTTGGTCTCGGTGTTCGAACAACCTATCTTTCTAGCTCGTTCCACACTAACGTTGTTTCGGGCGTTCTTGATGCCATTTCCGCTGGTATTCTCATTTATACTGGCTTGGTTGAGCTGCTGGCGCGTGACTTTTTGGTGGCCGAAAAGCGACCCAAGGAGCTCACCAAGCTTACCTTTATGATTGTCTGCAACCTTCTTGGTGCTGGCCTCATGTCTCTGCTCGGCAAATGGGCATAAAAGTTTTCTATTTCTCTAACATCATGCCCTTATACATCTAATGTGTATCAATTAATAATAATCTATTCTCGGTAATGCAACTTATTCACTGCCGTAATGCATCTAGGTGTTATAGTCATGTAGGTTGATCTCGGTCCTGTCCCAATCAAAGCTCTTTACCGCGTTGTTGATCTGCACATCTCGAAACAAGTACTTGCCTCCATGAACTGCAGACATCAACCTTGGTCGGGCAATCTTGTTCTGATACTCTTCTTCCTGCTTTCGAAGTTCAATTTGTTCTTGTGTGCTTGGAAAGTCGGAGTTGAAGAATCCAGGTGGAGTGTCCGCCTTTTCAAATCGCTGCCGGTGTCGAGATGCTTTGGTCACAAGCTCAGACTGATGAAATCGAAGCTGGTTTCTAGCGCTTGAAGCATTCCAGGAAAGTCCCCCGGACACCTTCAAGGGCCCTGCTGCTTTGTAAAACTCCTGGCAAGACTTGCATGTGTGGCCCCCGGTATTGCAGTTGTGCTTTCGCAAATCTTGCTTGAATGCATAGTCAACTTGTTCGTTGAAGTTCTTGTTGATTTTGAAATTGTTTGGATGCCATTGAGCTGTTAGAATCTTCCTCATAAAGCTGTCGTCAATCTTCTCGCCCTCGTCAATGCGTCGAATAACTTCGTCCTTGGTCCACTGGCTGCCTTCGCTGCTCTCCGAGCTTGTCGTTTTAGCACGCTTGGCTAAGGATCCTTGAGAGCTGGGGCTGTGTCGCTTCTCCCTCTGCTCATTCATACGAACAGCCGTGGGGGTACGATGATAGACTCTCTTCGGTGACGCAGTGGTATCTGGAGTCACTGTCTGCCCAAATGATTTCTGTTTTGGCGTATTCTCTATGGGCTGCGACAGGAATGGGGAGGAAGGGGGAGGGATTGCCTCCAGCTCAGGCTCCTCTTTCACTCGAACGTCATTTACACTACCCTGGGATGCCGGAGCCTGGTAAAATTCGTCATTTCGCGCCAGGAAAGAGCTTGAATAGCATGTCTCTTCGGATGGATTTGGAGGTTCGAGCCGCCTTTGTGCTGATATTCGTCTTTTACGAGGAGACACAAATTCATCATTGCGCAGATTTCCCTCGCTGTGCAGATTATCAGGTGTTTTATCATTCTCCGAGTTATCACTTCTCACGTTGACTAGAGCATCAGATAATGGAGCGAGCGGACTATCCATTGGCTGGGTGTCACCCTCTTCTTGCTTGATCGGAATATGATGTAGCTGATCCAGTTGGTCTTCTATCCGATTAAACTTGTCCAATTGGTCCAATTTTTCCTCAAATCGATCAAACTTGTCCACAAGTCTCTCCATTATACCCATTCTCGAATTTAGCCATGCATTTTCTTCTTTTAGACTGTTAATCTTTTCATCTCGCTCTCGGAGCTGAGCCCTGAGCCGCTCGACATCACCCTTTACTGCATCGACTTTGCGCTGCCAGCTTTGCTTGAGCTCTTCTTCGCGGCTTCTCTGATGTGAATACACTGCAGTATCCCTTGTCTGCCTCGTCTGAAGCTTCATAATACGCCGCACAAGCTCCTTTTGGGGCTTTTTGAGCAGTTCTTCCTTTGTCGCCGCTTGAACCCGAGGGATCTCAGTCAAGTATGCGTTCAGTGACTCGAGACCCGTCAGAGCTCCTTTCAAGTTGTCCGGAAGGCTTTCCAAGGACCCCTTAAGAGCAGCGGTGACCTTTTCAAATTCCTCCATCGCCAATATACGCGTCCCCTCGCGTCTTAATTAACGGTCGTGTTCGCATTACAGATCCGGCTGAGACCGTTGCCGGTAAATCGAGTGAAATAACTTAATTCATTGGAATATATGGATAGCTAGCTAGCTAGCTAGCGCTAGCCAGTTACATTCTGGTTAGCGGTAGTAACGTAACAGAAATTATATTCAATCCGTTATATTCACTTCCACTCTACTGTGGCTGTTCTTTAAATAGGATTGCCAAATGCTTATATCCGTCATGGCAGCTATTGTATTGAAGCATTTTGTACCGTACTGGCCGTAACCTTCCCCAATGAAAGACCTCTAGAAAAATATACTACCTGGTAGAAAGGAGAAGGACCGTCTGTGAAGTGCTCGTCCCGCTAACCGAGTTCGGGTATACCGGTACGGCTTATCCGTGGAGCTTAACCTTATCAATGTTTTTTGTCTGTAAAAGCTCGCCGATATCCCCCTCCTTCTTTCTTCTCTCTTCACGCAAACTGGATGGTTTGCGATATGTGAGTTGATATGACGGGGAGAATCGAACATCAGCTAACTGCCAACAGTATAGCCTGCTTTGCTAGCCATGTAAGGAAAATTGTTGAATGGGAAGTGCATGTACTAATCGCCGGTTGATAGCTCTCATCCATTCGGGACGTCATGTGTCATTTATTTCCAAAGCTATAACATTGCAAAAGTGGTTGCATTTGGTGCCTGTTGGTAGGTGCCGAGGTCGTTCACTTGCGTGCTTTCGCTGGGGCATGGCTGCATTTGATGATGGTGCTGACTCCCCCTATCTTAGCACTCTCCGCAACCGCTGCTACAGCAATGGCGACGGCTAGGCCAAGTAGGGAGAGGACAAAGTGCGTCCATGCACCCAGTTTCGTTTCAGTGGTCAACCTCTCTTTGCCAACAAGGATGACTACCGGGTATAGGAAATAAACCCGTGTGAATATAGCGGAGCAACATGGCTCTGCTACCCTGAACTACTATATACGATTCTCATAACTTACTAATGTTATTATTATCTGTGCGCTCCTGCACTCCAACACGGGTGCCTGTAATACCTGGTAGAGCAGATTGCATAGCGTATTCCTGACTTTGTTCCTCACGGTGTCACCTGATGCCAGATTGAAAACAATTGAACAATGCCCTCAATCGTGAGAACACCGACACCACTCCAGAACAATACATCGTGGCAAGCTCCATCCAGGACAACTCTCGCCTTTACTATCAGAGCAAACCAGCCCTGTTCGACAGCGTTATAGAAGAATGCGGCACTTCTATCGACATGACCCCGTAGCACAAGTTTGTTCCCCAAATATGGAGGGCATGATGGCGAATGGGATCTGCACGCTCCTATTGATCATTGATGTAGCAAAGTACAGCAGTTGGTCGCAACTCTGCCAGTTAATACGGTAGACAAGCAAATCACTGTGAGAACGTCAGGTTGTTGGGCAAGTTAGGCAAATCAGTTGTTGAGACAATGCGATTACTCTGTCATCTTCGCGACACTATATGGGAAGCTGAGAATTATGTCAAAGCATAATGTTATAGTATAATAGATCTTGGATAAGATTAAGGGAAGTGAGGTTAGCGCGGTATATTGCTACTAATCTCCATGTCTGCCGTCTGCAGAGCTCGTTACATAGCTCCGACACCAGTCGACATCGGAGCCGGCATTCATAGCTTAAAATGAGACTATGGATCTCATCGGACAGGTGTATTGTGTGTGGGGGGGAAGGTGCAACACACGGACCGTCAATGGCACCCGAAGATGTTCTGGATGCATTCAGTAACGCAGCAGCGGTGCTATATATTAAAACTGCGCTGTCGCTGTCCTGGTTGTGAGACTGACTTCCTGGATCCTTTCTCTCTCGGCTTAGTTTGCACACCGACTTGCCCGAGAGTTCTTTTCCACCCGCTTGACAATAATAGCCTGGAGTTTCCGCTGACAGGGGTTCTCTTCGAGATCACTCTCTTTGAGACCCAGGGCCTGGGGATCACTAAACTCGGGAAAATAGCCCCCATCCAGCCTCCTCTTCTGGAAATCGAACCGGACACTCCTGAAGAAACAAATGTCCGGCAGATTCTCTACAATGGGGCAGAAGTAATCTACCTCGGCAGAAAAGTAGAACCTTACCGTGATCTCCTCAACGGTGAAGTTCTGTGCCAGGGCTGCAATCAAGAAGCTCAACTCGGCAGAGACATCAATAGGCGGGGCTGATTTGAAGTTCCATACGACCGTTTTAATGCAATCCATTTTGTTGAAAAGGGCCATTCGAGATATGATCCTGGAGTGTATGTAGGGTGCCATTTCAAGATCTTTCTCCGTAAGGAGCGAGAGTGCGTAGAAAATGTCGGGATGTGGGTCGCTGGCGTAGACAATGCGCTCACTGGTGCAATCAATCCGCAAGTGTCGCCAGATTCCTCTGGACACGAAGGTCTCTCCAGATGGGAGCCCTTCGGGTGCGAACAGGTCTGTCTCAATAGCACACATTTTGCGCTTCTCTTTGGCCTTTATTTTCTTGGGCTTTGCGCCTTTGACAATTGTTACTTTGATCTTTGACTTCATAGCAATACAGCGTAATTTGAAAAAGTAGGAGAGACTAATTATGGGGATCTTCCTTTTATAAGGAATTTGTCCACCAGTGCCATAGTGCGGTCATGCATATGACTAGTGGTCTAACTCGTCCTCATATACCCACGGACACCACATTGCTCCACCAATTATGAGATAGATCTTACGCTGCCATCATAAGTATCCAAGTCCTACAATTTCTTAATATCTCTCAAAATATTCGGCATTTTCGGTTATTCACATGGTGCTTTTCACATAGTCCTACCTGGTTGTACGACAGCGGGATGCTTTAGTAACACACTACCCGCTGCAAATCAATTTCACCACACAATATCCCTTTCGACCATCAGCAAAAACCCATTATAACCATTCAAATCTCTTGTAACGTATCGTCGACGATATGGAAGCACAGAGTACAGGTGCGGCTCGTCACGTGACCCATGCGGCTTGGCTGCAAATGGGACCAAAAGCCGCGGCGATAACCTGGCCAGTCACTGCACGGAATCCTACTGAAGCGGACATGTCGAAGCTCAAGTTTGATCCGCGGATCATTACGGACCTCGTGTTCTTCCTGGGCGCAGGGGCCTCGATCTACTACCTGTTCAGCCACCTCCTGAACCAGGTCGGCAACGAGCCGAGCAGCAGTGCCGAGACGAAGAAAAAAGCCAATGCAAGCATCCAGCGGCTCCAGGCGAACCACCCGGAGATTGAGAGCCTCGACGAGTACGAGCAGATCATCATCTCCAACGTGGTGACCCCGGCCGAGATCCGGGTCTCGTTTAAGGACGTGGGCGGGCTCGAGGGCATCATCGACGAGCTCCGCGAGAGCGTTCTGTACCCGCTTACGGTACCAGGGCTGTTTACGCACCACTCTACTTTGTTACAGGCGCCCAAGGGTGTGCTGCTGTACGGCCCTCCGGGGTGCGGCAAGACGATGCTGGCCAAAGCGCTGGCGGCGGAGAGCTCGGCCAACTTTATCAACATCAAAATGTCGACCATCATGGACAAGTGGTACGGCGAGAGCAACAAGCTGGTGGCGGCTATTTTTTCTCTGGCGCAGAAGCTGCAGCCGTGCATTATCTTCATTGACGAGATTGATTCGTTCCTTCGGGAGCGGCAGTCGAACGACCACGAGATCACGTCGATGCTCAAGGCGGAGTTTATGACTCTGTGGGACGGGCTCACTACTGAGGGGCGGGTCATGGTGCTGGGAGCCACTAACCGGCCGAATGACATTGATTCTGCGATCCTGCGGCGGATGCCGAAGCGGTTCGCCGTGCCGCTCCCCAAGGCGGCCGAGCGTAAGAAGATCCTGGAAATTATGCTCAGAGGCGCCAAGCTCGAGGAGGAGTTTGACATTGACTATGTTGCTGAGCGGACCGCGGGGTTGAGTGGAAGTGACATCAAGGAGGCATGCCGTAACGCGGCCATGATCGCGATGCGCGAGTATATTAGAGAGAACTTTGTTGATGGCAAGCATATACGGCCTGACGAGAAGATTAACGTGCGTCCGCTGCGGACGGGCGACTTTTTCGTCAAGCAGAGCTCCGAAGAGAACCTGCCGCTTAACAAAATCAGAGAACTCGCCAGAGACGTCGAATAGATCTAATGCTGTACATACTAATGGATTCAAGGCCCCCTATCATTCTGCATCATTCAGCTTACCCTATCAGAATTCTGATTGAATAAGGCCTTTTGCTCGCAAGGTAAATAGTCTATGATAAACAAATCAATCTCACCAGGGACTCCCATCGCTCTGGTGTCATTCCTTCGCGAAACTTGGCCCGAGGGTCAAAGCCTGTTGCGGTAGTAATAGACGAAAGAGGTCGTCCCAAGTTGAGGAGTTATAACTACGGCAGTTGTTTTGTACCGGTAGCAACGAGCTTTATCCAAGCAAAAGTTTTTCCCTCTTGGATAAAAGGAAAGGGCTCAGAAGACCGATCTGATTACACACAGCCCTACCACAGAGTAGTATATGGCCATACCAGAGCACGATCGTCATAATCCATGTCGAGACTTAATTGGACATAACATTTACTCTTTCTCTTACAATGTTCACAATCTTAATAGCTGTTCTATTTTGAGGATCCTTTCCACATTGTCCGGTACATCCAATGTACCCCAGAATGATCTCAACCATAAGAGATATCAAGACTTGAGATACCAGTACCGGTAGAACCGCCAATATGGCCAAGCACAACGCTTATTTGGTGATATCAAAGCTCATGGCATCTCATTTGGTCATTTGGTGCCGGGATGGGATATTTCACCGAACGGCTGAGGAGCTTTATTAATCATCAACCGATAGACATCGGAACCTCTAGGCAGATAGATTTAGATATGGCAGAGGACAACGTGCCTGGAAAGGGTTCTGTTACCTACGTTAACGGCCGTAGAATCATTCTCGACGAAAATGGGAAACCGTATGTCAAAAATGCACTCAAAAGCAAGGGCTAACGAGCAGATGCCGGTCTTGTAACAGCTTGCTAGACTTCCAGGCCGCCACCAAAGGAGCCGGAGGGTCTATGGCAGCAATGTTTGGAGCCGCTGCCGGGGCTGGAGTGGCTGAAAAAGCCGTCAAGAAAGACAGATCAGAGTGCCCTCCGGACGTAGAACAGTTGGGCCGGTCGACATGGACCTTTTTGCACAGCGTTGCGGCTCAGTACCCGACCAAGCCTACGGAGATCCAGCAGCAGGAGATGAAGGTCTTTTTGAATACTTTTTCCAAGGTCTATCCATGCTGGTTCTGTGCTGACGACCTCCGAGGCTGGATGGCCAAGGGCAACGAGCCAAAAGTGGGCAGCAGAGACGAGCTGGGCAATTGGCTGTGCGATGCACATAACGAAGTGAACAGGAAGCTTAACAAGCCTGTTTTTGACTGTAAAGAGTGGAAGGCCCGTTGGCGTGACGGTTGGGCTGACGGCCGGTGCGATTAGCCTTATAATCTTGTACATAGACATAGACTCCGTTCTTTAAACAAACTACTACCATACGGTAGTTGCAAAGTATTGCATGGATAGATCTTTAAACTAACTACCAGTGGTGATAAGTATTGCATGGAATCATTGAGGTCATAAATATATGTAATTAGTCAAAGAGGGAGAGGTTCAACGGAACAGAGCTTCCACGGCCGCTAGGGTACAGCTTCTCGGCTCCCTCAAACCTTCGTGGCCTTGGAATTGCATCCTTATTCTTGAACTTGAACCGCGAATCGTCAATGACCAGCTTGTGTCCCCCCGACTTTTCCCCGTTTGTAGTAGGCGAGTAATTGTTCGGCGTGATGGTGTATGCTGACGCATCGATCTTGCGGATGTGGTTGTCCGAAGACTGTGACGCAGTCCGTGCTGAGAAACTGCTCTTGCTTGCCTGAGGAGGTGGTGGCGGCGCCGCCGCTGGAGAAGAAGGCGGCACCGGCGCCGATGTTGGCGGGGGAGGCGGTGGGCTTGATTTTGGAGCAGACACCGTCGGTGGGGGAGGTGGTGGAGCTGGAGGTGCGGGAGATGCTTTAGGTGCCTGGGTTGGAGGCGGAGGGGCTGGAGAGGCCCTTGGAGCCTGTGTAGGAGGAGGGGGCGGTGGAGGAGGGGCTGGCGGAGCCTGAGAAGCTCTTGGAGCCTGCGTAGGTGGCGGAGGAGGCGGTGGAACCGGAGAAGAAGGCGGTTTTGGCGCAGATGAAGGAGGAAGAGGCGGTGGAGGCGGCGGAGTTGCGGTGGTTGAAAAGCTCGAGTTCCGCGACCTCCCCGGAGTATTCTGAGGCGTAAGCCGCGAAGGAGGAGGCGCCGGTGGCGCCAAAGACGGAGGCACCGGCGACTTTGGCGGAGCTATATTCGGCACAGGAGGCGCGCTAGGAGGCACCGGTGGGGGAGAGCTCGCCGGAGCGTTTGGAGGAGATGATACATGCCTCAATTGAGGAATTGGCGGGGTCCCTGACGGCGGACTCGGCGCTGAAGGCGGTTTAGGGGTCCCGCTAGCCGATCTCCCCCCCAGCCGGGCCAGGCTGGGCTTTGGAGGCTTCTGGGGCTTTGGCGGAGGCCGCTTCGGCACCGAGGGCGTAGACCCGCTCCCCGGAACCGGTGGAGGCCTCGAAGAAGGCACCGATGGCGGACTAGGGGCACTAGGAGCGCTCAGAGGCGCCGGCGAAGCGGAAGGAGTGTTATCTGCGCCGGTGCTAACTCCCCCAGCCCTGTGCCTCAGTTTCGGCATTCCGTGGGCAAAAAGGCCGCCCAGAGCCTCTGGCACGGACGGCGCAGAGGAATTGGCCGTCGAATTGCTTGGGCTATGCGATGGCGCCGCAGCAGGCACCGCGGGCGCCTGTCCGCCCGGTACAGGAGGCGCGCTGCGGTTCGGGGCAGGGCCGTCCCGCACGGGGTTGAAGTTCTGGGGCCGCCCTTCTATCATGGGCGCACTCCGGTCGTTTGTGACTGCTTTCTTGAGTTTCATGCCCTTTCTGATGTCGCCGAGCAATGCGTCCCGGTCGGCAGTGACTTTGGGCGGCTTTGGCGTCGAGCCGTTACCGGACGACAAATCGCCAAACGCTGGCGGCGGCGGCGGAGGCGGAGGGGCCCCGCCAAAGGATGGAGGAGGAGGAGGCGGCGGCGGCGGCGGTGGAGGGCCAGGCATCTTTTACCGAGTCGCAGTAGGCAATTACCAGTGGTATTGGTGGCCAGTTGGTGATATTCGCGGGGGTCTTCCCAATAGCGGCTTTGTACCGCCCCGTTACGCCCAACGCCATCCGCTTACAGCGCCGGTACAGCCACAGCATTTTGCACTTACCAGCGCGGCGAAGGGCCTGCGGCAAATTTCGGACCAGTGGTGTAACAAGTCTAGCAAGATGCTTTAGAGGCTAGAAATGGTTGCATGAGTGCAATTGACCGTAATTTTGTCGTATATATCATATGTAGCATGGTGATGCATTTGGTGGTACCTTGCGGTCTGTATGTCATACACTCTACCATAAATGTGATTATATGTGACGTGTAGATGCATTGGCGGGGCAAAAGGGCTAGAATCTCTTTGTAGGAGGTGAATGTAGAAATACCCCGCTCAATTGAGTTGATGACGAGAAAAGCCTTCAAAGATTGTTATTCAGGGGGTGTGTACCCAACATTTGATACTCCATTGACATGTGATCTTCCTTGCAACTGATTGCACCGGCAATCCACGGCAAATACGTACCGGTAATAAGCAATAATATCGTTTTCGGATGTATTAACCGGGTCATAGGTACAGGATTGACGGGGTACATGAAATTTCAGATACCGACATGCCTGGTACTAGAATGCTTGTCAAATACGGTACGATCAACACACCTTAAAAGACCATACGCATATTTTCGGGCCGGAACAGCCGACGAAATACATGAAGCAGCACCGCCAATTGTAATGACGACCATATGCGCCAGATCATGCTGCGGGAAGTACCGTACCACCCTAAAAGCGACATCCGCAGACATAGCCGCCATTTCGCATATTTCAACGCCAGGTATAGACGTCATGTCACAGTTCTTGCTATTGTGTATTCAGATCGCACAATGGTGGCCCTTGCATTGTTTCGTTCTTAGTAAACGGGGGTTTCAATCTCTTCTCAGTACGTCCCTGGCCGTATACGAAGCCTCGGAAAAGGGGAATGCGGTGGTCTGGACTTTATGCATGGCAGTACACGTAGTCAGTGCTATATCGCAACTGTGTACTCCACTTGCCAAAAGTAATACGGCGTGCCGCTTTTCTCGGTACCTGTAATGCGCTGGTCGTACGCATACATTATGTGCAACGGGTTGTATATGCACAATGTGACAACTGCCGACAAACAAACATACATTCGCATATACAATGCCATGTTATGCACCCGGGTGCAGCCCATGTACACTGATACCGATGTACGAATGGCCAGTGGGCCAGCGGATGTCAAGGATCAACCTGCCGTACATAACCCATACCTACAGATATTGTAGCAGTACAGATTGCTATTTTGTTGAAAAAGAGAAAATCTCGTATTCGTACCAATGTCTGTGTTCAAATTAAATATCGTAAAAAGCGTAATAAAGATCAAAGTTTGTAGAAATGAGATCGTGGAATATAGCATCTCATCCCATCCCAATGTCCAATCTCTTCGCACCCTGCAAAGTGATCTGACTCCACACCCTTCAACGTATCGCTTCGAGCTACTATCTCTTGAAGCATCTCCCTCACATTGTTCCCCAAGGATTCATCAGAGCCTGTAAGAAGATAGAGAGAGAATTGCTCGCAATTCAGCCGCAGTCCGCCCAACTGTTGCAGCCCCACAACGCAGTCGTCGTTGGAGCGCTCTGCCTCCAATTCCTCATCGGAATCAACCTCTGCGATTTCGCCGTCAGTGCTTTCCGAATCAGAATTTACTCGCCGTTCAATAGAATTATAGCTCCTGTAAGCGTAAGACAAGTCTGATTCCAGAGTAACACGGCCGTGAATTCTAGCGATGGTATCCAAGAGGCACATGAGATCGCTGATGGAACTAGAGGATATATTCAGATTCCGGGGCTCCAAATTTCTCACTTGAGTATCAAGTTGCTCTAGCACCTGCTCTGACACCTCTTCGTCGAGCATAATATTCAAGTCCACTATTCTCGGGCATTCAAACTGAATGCAGCCAAAGTCAGTCGCTGGACAATCCAGTTCCCGACAATTCTCGGCTACAATGGTCAGATTGGCGTCGCCACTGATAGCCAAGTTCCTCAGGGAAGGGGGCATCACCAACCGATGCCATGATTTGCTCTCTTCCTCCTCTTCAAGGTTGAAAATAACTTCCAACGATGTCAGACGAGTGCACGAGGAAAGCCACTCCTGAAGCTCAAACCATGAGTCGACTTCTTCCACCTGCCATTGCAGGTTGGTAATATGTGGAGCAACAGTGGTCTTACTGTAGCATGTGAACGGAACGTCAAATATTTTGAGGTTCAGGTCGTAATCTGTGTCAACTGTGATGACCTCGCCGCCGTGGATACCTGGGAAGTGATACACTCTCTCATTGTCCACCACGGGGGGAACAAAATTGAGCTCCAGCTGGGATTGCTGGTAGCCCCTGCTGCAATCAGTGTCTACGCAGAGGCGATAGACATTCAATGCATCTTGGATGACCTTTTCTTTGGTGATAGAGGATTGCAGTGCATTGAGGTCGGCCGACTTGAAGAGAGTATCAACGATAGACACGAGATTGTCCGGGTTTGTTTTGGCGGCCATCTTTACGTTGATCTTACGGACCCAGCGTAATTTTCGTGAGATTGAGTCCAAGTTGTGTTCATCTGCATCTACGGTGTGTATGACGCGGTCTCCGTTGGAAAGTTCCAGGCGAATTCGCTCTCCTTCTGTGAGGTATAACCGTGCAGAGAGCTTGCGAATGGCAATTTGGTGGAGAAGACTGGACACGGCCAGGCATCTAAGTAGGGGCCTGTCCAGGTGGTCCAGCACGAGGTACCACAAGTCTGGGGTCATGTTCCTGCTAGGCATTTCTGTCTCTGTCTAGTTAAATGGTGAGAGAGGGATCAGGGCTAGCTTATATATATACATTGTAAAAAAAAAATCTGGACATAAAGTACTGCCCACAAACAGGGGCAGAATTTTGTGGTACTATGTCACTGCAGGGCTAGAGCCCGTTGCTGAGAGGCCATACGTATATGCAGCCCGTTACTTGTACGGGTTTATGCGTCTGCATGAGCCATACCGGTGCGCCTCATACAAGTTGCATTGCTATGCTTGTCAAAGCACGCTGCACTCTGGCAAAGCTAGTCCTGCCTGAGGTCACCAGCACTAACCCTGATAAATCCGAATTAGACTCCCAAGACCATTGGCGTTGCAAAGAGCGGCATGTATTTTAGCGACATGTTGAGGAGGCAGTTTTCCAGGGGAGGCGCCGCGCGAAGCCGCAGAAGTGTCTTGGTATGGCCGTCAAAAGGGCTTGCCAAGCCCTGCTATTTCTGAAGGTTACGCTGTACTGTGTCGTGTATTCAAAAAAAAAAGGGTTCTCATTTTGGGCCGTTATTATTTACTGGCGTTTCTCAAGGAGGAAACAATTAACTACAAAAGCCGAAATGATGCTGCTCGCCGCCGCTCCACAGATCCGACGGTGCATGCAGTGAAGCGAACCTCATTTCGAGTGCATAACCCCTCTTGATTCTAAGCTCCCTACTAGGAAAGGACGGCGCTGTGCGGAACGGGTTGAGTGGAGCAATTATTCACCTGCAGTTTTGATTCATGTAATTCCAATGTATGTAGCTAGTTACGGGAGAGCAGATAGGTCTCGTCCACAATGTAATTGAGAAAGTTCTGCTTGGAGCTGTAGAGCGGCTCCCATCCGAGCTGCCGGGCACGCACCGCACGGGCACGGGAGTTCCCGCCGACGATGTTGTAGTAGTCGTACTGGGCGGCATCGTAGAACACCTTGCCGTAAGTATCCTGCGTCGTGCCCTTGGGCTCGAGGCTATCGGACAAGCCGATTTCGTAGAGCCCGCGCTGGATCTGGCGGGACACCTCACGCCACTCAAACTCCTCGCCTCCTTCGCAGAAGTAGACGCCCGAGTGGTCGTGTGGGTCGGAGGCGAGCTTGTCTAGAAGCAGGCCGTAAAAGCTGCCCAAGTCTGCGACGTGGACGTGGCCCCAGCGGTTGAGGCCGCTGCCAACGTGATAGGCCTGGTGGTGTCGGAGAGCGATTTTAATAAGCCGGGGCACCTGCTGCGACAAGTACGCGTCCGGGCCCCGCCCAATGCCCCAGATGGTCGGTGGAGCGATGATAGCGAGCCCCAGGTGGCCCCTGTGGTGCTCGTAAAACCGCAGCAGATGCAGGTCTACGTTTCTGTGGGGTGCGTCATCAGGGATGGAATTGACCTCGTCCACCTTGTCGTCGTGGATGACAACCTCGGTGGACCGCTCGCCGTTGGCGCCGTCTGTGAGCAAGTTGGTGCCGGAGGTGTGGATGACAATGGGGAACTTGCCGTGGTTGATGCCCTTGAGGAGGCCCTCCGTGAGGTACTGGGCGCCCTCGAGGGAGTCGCAATCGGCTGTGTCGACGATGTAGTCTGCGGACGCAATTGCGTCGACGACGACCTCTCGCGAGGTGAGCGACCCGCGGATGGGGATGAGGTTGATGGAGCGTTCCTTGGCCCATTGGAGCAGTTTTTTCTCCTTTTCTTCGGTTCGGACGAGGAGCTTGACGGTCAGGTCTGTGCCGGGCAGGCTCTGCAGGGTGTGGATGACAAAGGGCAGGGCGCTGCCGCCAATGTACCCAGTGGCGCCGGTGAAGAAGAGAGTTTTTGTCATTTGTCGTATCAACAGGCTCTGGAATAGGCACTGGGAACTGGCTCTGGAATAGGCTCTGGGGTTGGTCTTTTATATACTACAAGCGACTGGAGGGTTTGCATGTTTAATTGCCTAATCTGGAACTGATCCCCTTGCTATTACTAAGTACAGAGCACCTCATCGTGCTGGTTTCGCGCAGGCATTTGAGATTCGATTACAAAGATGAGAGATTTGAAGAGATTGTATTACCGACCTGGGATGCCAAATCTCCAACGGTCAAAGAGATGTATTAATTATTGTACTAGTGGTATATGCACAATGACGAGTCATGCGGCGTGCGGCTTGCCAGCCTTGCACAGTGAAACACGTGCGTCACTATCGTCATACGCTACAAACCGTTGCGATAAGCTGTAATACCCATGCGTTACTATATAGATGGTAATACAATTCGCCAAAACATGCTACAAGCTGTTAATACCGTTCATTATGCTCCAACCTTGAGTTTTCCGCACTTTTAGGATATGTTTGCCGTAACCAAAGAACCTCCTTTAGGGTATTTGTGTTCCGCCGTAACCAAGTGGGACGTAACAACGTGGCCCGTTACGATAAGCTAATACCAATTCGTTAATACATAGAGGCTAATACAGTTTCGCCAAAACATGCTTCAAGCCGTTAATACCGTTGATACAATTCATTATGCACCACCTTTCCCCGCTCCCCACTTTTAGGATATGTTTGCCCGTAACCAAAGAACCCTCTTTAGGGTATTTGTGTTACACCGTAACCAAGTAGGACGTAATAACGTGGGTGTCCTTTGACTCCAACACTGTAGTGCAATAGGCTAATATAATCTGTTGATACAAATAGAGAATCCGCAATACACGGTACTACAATTTGTTAATATCGCTGACACGATTTATTAATATTGACCCTGTAACCAAGTGAGTGTAACCAACTGGGTGTAACCAACTGGGTCGAATACAATGTAATGTACTATGTTAATGCAGTCTCGTAATGATAATACTGTGCAACACAGGTACTACAATTTGTTAATGGGTGCTGTTATAACCAACTGGGTGTATAACCAACTCGATGTAACAGTGGATCGAATACAATGTAATGTGCCATGCTAATACAATCTCGTAATACTGTAATGTATACAAATAGAGAATACGCAATACACGTATACAATTTATTAATATTGACCCTTTAGGGTAATGTTATACCGCAACCAACTGGGAGTAACCAACTGGGTGTATAACCAACTGGATCGAATACAATGTAATGTACTACTGGTACTAGGTGTAACTCTCTAATGTATTATGCTAATGGTAATACCGTGCACAGTATTGGTCGGACCCTTCAGATCCGTGAGGGTGACGTTGTGTGAGGGTTTTTCCGATATGGCGCGCTGTTTCACAACGGCGGATGCAAACGGTGAGGAGACCGGCCCAGAGACCACCAGAAAGGACACAACGACAGGGCCAAAAAAGCCAAAAAAGCGCCAATTGCCATATACGACAGTCAATTGGCACCCCAGCGCTCTATACTGTCTTTTACGCCCTCCCGCCAAGCGAAAAACCCGGCCTATTGGGTTGCTATACGCCCCCGTTGTACGCCGCTGCATGCATTCCTTTGATGTTTTTCCGGGCCGACAACGAAAAAACCCAAAATCTCGCTCTCCTTCCCTTCTTACAAGTCGTGTGATTTTTCCAAATCCCTCGTGTGATTGTTTCTGGCAACTTTTCCAGGAGCGTTTTTTCGTCCTTTGAGAAGATATAAACACAGACCCCGTCATTCTGGCAAGATAGCCATTGTTACTGCATAAAGGGTCCTTGTACCGCTGGACGAAAAACTAACAACACTTTTTTACACAGACGAGCAATTGAAAGAAATGTCACGGGTCATCTCTGGCATGTCGTTCATCTCGGTGCCCACGAGCGACGAAGGACTTTACCGCAAGACGGTCGAGTTTTACGAAAAGCTCGGCTTTGCCAGGGTGCAGGAGTACGACCGGGCCTTCCCCGAGTCGACGACAGCCGTCAAAACCGTCTCGACCCACTCGTTCGACTCGATCCGCGAGACGTGGCTCTCGGCGCTCCCCGAGCCCAGCGCCACACAAAAGGGCGCCACCATCAAAGTGCGCCTCGCGCGCGGCGGCCCCTCGGCCGCCGAGGCCAATGCCCGCGCCGAGGAGGCCCGGCGCCTGCTGAGTGGCGAGGATCTGCGCTCTGTCGCGCCGGCCTTTGTGTTCGCCACCGAGGACCTGGCCGGCCTCGTCTCGGAGCTCGACGGCGCCGGGTACGCCGTCGAAAAGTGCCCGACCGAGTACGCGCCGATTGAGGCGTACACCGTCGACCCGCTCGGCAACGCCATTGGCTTCACCTCGCGGCCGAACCCGTTCTCGACGAACGACAGCCTGCGGGCGCCGGCCGTCGAGGGCGCGGCGTACGCGTCCGAGGCGCCGTCCGCCGCCTCCTCCGTGTTTGGCGGCGACGGCGCGCTCCAGAGCTCGGAGCGCAAGAAGAAGATCGCCATCATGACCTCTGGCGGCGACGCGCCGGGCATGAACGCCGCGGTGCGCGCCGTTGTGCGGGCGGCGATCCACCGGGGCTGCGACGCGTACGCCGTCTTTGAGGGCTACGAGGGCCTCGTCAAGGGCGGCGACTACATTCGGCAAATGTCGTGGGCCGACGTGCGCGGCTTCTTGGCCGTCGGCGGCACCTCGATTGGCACTGCGCGGTGCAAGGAGTTCAGGGAGCGCGACGGGCGGCTCGAGGCGGCGCACAACCTCATTCTCGCCGGCATTGACGGGCTCATCGTGTGTGGCGGCGACGGTTCCCTCACGGGCGCCGACCGCTTCCGCGCCGAGTGGCCGAGCCTGCTCGAGGAGCTGGTCGCCACGAAGCGCGTTACGCCGGAACAAATCTCCGGCCACGAGAACCTGTACATTTGCGGCCTTGTCGGGTCCATTGACAACGACATGTGCCTCACGGACGCGACCATTGGCGCTTATTCGTCGCTCGACCGCATCTGCCAGGCGGTCGACTACATTGACGCCACCGCCGAGTCGCACTCGCGGGCGTTTGTCATTGAGGTCATGGGCCGCCACTGCGGGTGGCTCGCGCTCATGGCGGGCCTTGCGGCGGGCGCCGACTTCATCTTCATCCCCGAGCGGCCGCCCAAGCCCGAGGAGTGGGCGCAGAAGATGTCGGAGATTGTGCTGCGGCACCGCAAGCGCGGCATGCGCAAGACGATTGTCATTGTCGCCGAAGGAGCCATTGACAGCGAGCTCAACCCGATCACGCCTGACCAGGTCAAGGACGTGCTTTCCGATTTGGGCCTTGATACGCGGGTGACGACGCTGGGCCACGTCCAGCGAGGCGGCACTGCCGTCGCCGTCGACCGCATGCTCGCCACTCTGCAGGGTGTCGAGGCTGTCGACGCCATTCTGTCGCTGACGCCCGAGACGCCGTCGCCCATGATCGGCATCACCGAGAACAAGATTGTGCGGCGGCCGCTCATGGAGGCGGTGCGGCTCACGTCCTCGGTGGCGGACGCCATCTCGGCCAAGCAGTTCGACAAGGCCATGTCGCTGCGCGACACGGAGTTCTCCGAGCACCTCGACAACTTTTTGGCGCTCAACAGCGCCGACACGGCCGTGGCGACGAACCCGGCCGACAACAAGCTCAAGATCGCCATCATCAACGTTGGCGCGCCCGCCGGCGGCATGAACGCTGCGCTGCGGGCGGCGGCCTCGTACTGCTTCTCGCGGGGCCACAAGCCGTACGCCATCCACAATGGCTTCACGGGGCTGTCGCGCCACGAGTCGGTGCGCGAGCTCGACTGGCTCGAGGTTGAGAAGCTCGCGCTCAAGGGCGGCTGCGAGATTGGCACGAACCGGTCGACGCCCGACGTGGACATGGGCATGGTCGCCTACTACTTCCAGAAGTACGCCTTTGACGGGCTCATCATCATTGGCGGCTTTGAGGCCTACCACTCGCTGCACCAGCTCCAGGAGGCGCGGTTCGCGTACCCGGCGTTCCGCATCCCCATGGTGTGCCTGCCGGCGACCATCTCCAACAACGTGCCGGGCACGGAGTACTCGATTGGCAGCGACACGTGCCTCAACGCGCTGGTGCAGTACTGCGATGTCATCAAGCAGTCTGCCTCGTCTACACGGCGGCGAGTGTTTGTTGTCGAGGTCCAGGGCGGCAACTCTGGGTACATTTCTGCGTACGCCGGTGTCGTCACTGGTGCCCACGCTGTGTACACCCCCGAAGAGGGCATTTCGCTAAAGCAGTTGAGCTCTGACATTGAGAACCTCAAGCACTGCTTCACCAACGACGAGGGCCGGAACCGGAACGGGCGGCTTGTGCTGCGGAACGAAAAGGCGTCCAAGACGTTTGACACCAAGGTTCTCGTTGACATTTTGCGAAACGAGGCCGACAACAAGTTTGAGGCGCGAGAGGCCATTCCCGGACACGTCCAGCAGGGCGGCACGCCGTCGCCGATGGATCTGACGCGAGCGGCGCGACTGGCTATCAAGTGCGTTCAGTTCTTGGAGGACAAGCAGGATGTGCGGAAGAGCGACGTTGCGGACCAGGACGTGATGTTCTCTGTGATTGGCATCCGGTCGTCCAAGCTTGTGTTCACTCCAGTGCGGACGCTGTGGGACTACGAGACTGAGGTCGAGGCGCGGCGGCCAAATAGAATCCACTGGGACAAGATGTTGACCATTTCGGACATGCTCGAGGACCGAAAGAGGGTTTAGTTATTTATCATTTGTATTTTGGTGTATAATAAACAGTATACAAGTTTGTTCATTCAAACACGGTGCCTAATAATAACGAGTTGACGGACAATTGTACATAGCTTGGATGGCTACTGCTTTGACAAGCTTGTCGGCCTCGACAGATGGAACCTCCATAGATTGTTTAATCAAATATTCATCAGGTGGTGTTATTTATCATATTTGTTGTATTTTGGTGTAGAGATGTGCTATTTCTTCGAGGTGCGACAATTGTACGGATACAACGCTAGCAACTATGTGATATCGCCACAGTCAAGAGGGCTACAGACACGGCAATAACAATGTGATAATATCGAGTTGACGGATAATTGTACAGAACTGAAATGGCTACTAAGAGTACGAGCTAACGAATACTTGTACACAACTGAAATGGCTACAAAGAGTACGGGCTAACGAATAATTGTGCATAACTGAGATCGCTACTTCGGAAGAGTACGAGGTAACGAATAATTGTACATAACTGAGATTGCTACTAAGAGTACGAGGTAACGAATAATTGTGCATAACTGAGATTGCTACTTGAAGAGTACGAGGTAACGAATACTTGTACACAACTGAAATGGCTACTAAGAGTTCGAGATAACGAATAATTGTGCATAACTGAGATTGCTGAAGAGTACGAGCTAACGAATACTTGTACATAATTGAGATTCGGAGTACGATTGAAATGGCTACTTCTGAGGAGTGACAAACTTATAGTCGCCGTTGGACTGCTTGACCAACGTGCCCTCGGCAACCAGCTTGTCAAACATGTCCACCGGAACCCACCCCTTGGTCTCGACAAACGGATTCTCCATAATGTACTGGTTCCACCGCTCAATGTCCTCCGCAGCCCGCTCCAGATCCGCCGGAGAGTACGGCACCGGGAACTCGCGGCCCTTAATGTCCATAAACTCCCACTCCTGGGCCAGCATGGCAATGTCGTACGCCAAATCCTGGACGGTCGCCGCCGTAGCGTGAAGCGCCGTGTCCACAAACTGCTGGCGCCGCTTGACGTTGGGCGTGTAGGCCGCAAACAGCTCGCCGGCGTTGGACGCCGACTGCTTGAACAGGAACTCAAACGCAAACTGGTTCTGCGTCTGCGCCATAAAGTGGTCCACCGTCTTCTTGTCCACCTCCGACAGCGACTCGTAGTCCGGCACATCCTGCTCCGAGAACACCTTGGGGCCCTTGTGCTGAACGAACCGGGGCACTCCGTGGAGCAGGAACGGTCGGATGGCAGTCGACTCGTAGTCGACCAGCATGTACGCCGCCGGGTCGGCGTCTGGGGAGATGATGTTCATTGGCGAGAGGTCCGGGTCGTTGAGCCTGCCGCTGAACACCTCAGATGGAAGTTCGTCCGAAGACGGGTCGAACAGCGCTGGCACAATCTTGGCGTACTGCTCAAAGATGCCCTTGGCCTTTTCGAGGCTCGCCCTCTGCTCCTCACTAAGACCAGGCTGCGAAAGCGCGTCTGCAATGTACGCCAGCTGGACATCGGCTCCAGCGTTCAGGTACTGGCTCAGGCTCGTGTACGGCCCCCGGAAGGGAGCACCGACCGCGGCAGAGGAGCCCTTCCAGAACCGCGACTCGGTCGTCGGCCCAATTCGCCACCGGTCAGCAAACTCCTTCTCTCCGTCGTACGGCACGTCGTTCTGGAGCTCGGGGGAAACGTCCTCCGTGAAGTAGAGGCTGCCGAGCTTGTTGAACTTGGTGCCAATGATCTTATCCATGAGGTCTACTACGGGCTTGATAGTCGAGCTCTTGGCCTTGATGTCGGTGCTCGCCGGATTCCAGCCCTGCATCAGCAATTCGCCAGGCACAAACTCCATCAGGGTGTACTCCGCCTCGAGAGGGTTTTGTGCGGTGGAGCCCCACGAGTACACCTCCGGCATGGCCAATTGGTGCTTCTTTCGCAGGAAATCCATCGTCGCAATCTCAGACCGCATCCGCGCGTCGCGGTACTCCTTGTGGCCCAGGGCATACGGGATTCGCAGCGCAAAGGCCCGCCCGTCGTCGAGATCAACCTTGTAGATCTTGTGGTGCTTTCCCTCGTGGAACGGCGAAATCGTCTTCACCTGGAGCTCCGCCTCCACGGGGGCCTTGCCCTTGGGCGCATTGGCCTTGACGACTTCGACCAGGCCCGGCAGAGAGAACTTGGTCTCCCGCGCCTTGCGCTCTTGTTCGTCGTTGGCCAACCACCGGCCCCAGGTGTAGTTGTAGAAGTTCTTCACGTCCGGCGTTTTCTCGCTCAAAGACACATTGACCACATTCTCCGCTGAAGTCGAGTTGAATCGGCGGAAACTCCGCAGCAGCTCGGGCTTTACTCGTCGAATCATCGTCCTTTGCTGCTTATCCAATGGCTCTGAAGGTTCTCTTCGGGGCATGCTCGGACATCCGACGGAGGTCTTTTCTGTGCGGCTCGTGCGGCTCGCCGCAACCCACACTAAATACGCGTATTCTACAGAAGATCGATCTCGAAAGCTACGCTGAGGGCATGGAGCGCCGTTGCAAATGGGGGGCCAGCCCCCCAAACCCCCTGGTAGCTGGGGGCCAGCCCCCAGACCCCCGTCCGATCGTATTCGGAGAAGGCCATACAAATGGGCCGAGGCACCCCCTTTTCACCACGCCGGAGGTACAGCGTAGCTTCGTAGAAGGCGGGAATGAGGGTTGAAACAGCGTTTCGAGATTGAGACAGCGACCCGCGACGGGTTTGGAGGGCTGGAGGTAATTGGTTTCGCAATTTGTGGAGGCGGCTGCGGGCTGCTGTCAGATTGCCACGGCAGTGCTTATTGATTGCATAAGATGACGCGCAGGGGACTCGGAACCCACCCTGGGCTTCGTGTGGGTGCCCCCGTGAAATTGAGGGTAGTGCAGAACCTGTTTTTTTTCCCTCTTGCGATTCCCCCCCTGGCTTGACTAGTTTAGTTTCACGCGGAAACCATAGGAACGGGACGACACACGGTATAGAGCGAGGCTCGACGGCCCCTTAATCTGGCGCTCCTATTTGTAGCACCTAGTAACAGCCTTGCAGAGTTTATTACCCTGTTCAGCGCTGATTAGAGTTTCACGCAAATTACTGCCCTTTTATTTCGTCTACCGCGGGCTTGCTGGCTACCACTTGACTCGACAGGGCTAACCGGCTATCGTCCGCTGGCCTATATTTGGCAAATCGGTAGAAATGCAGTACAAACTGTCGAGCCATTCGCTCAATGGAAAGCGCTCCTGCTCGTGGAGCTCCGTCTCGAGCGACTATAGGACTCTTTCCCAGCGGTCCTCGCAGCTCGAGCTCGTCGATGGCGATAAAGAGGAGGACACTGTCGTGTTATTTGCTAGCAAAGACGCGAGACTCACGCAGTTCAACGCGATTCGCACCCACGACTACAACTTTCCGCCTACGCGAGAAAACCGCATGAAGGAGTCCTTGGTGACGCGTGGCGACCTGGAAATCTACAAGATGCTCGGCAAGAAGGCGGCCTTTCTCAGGTGCGGCAAGTTCGTGCACCCCATTCTGCCCCGGCTGAGGGTGTGGCGTACTGACGATA
The DNA here is from genome assembly GCA_030558835.1 of Blastobotrys illinoisensis. Classification (NCBI taxonomy): domain Eukaryota; kingdom Fungi; phylum Ascomycota; class Dipodascomycetes; order Dipodascales; family Trichomonascaceae; genus Blastobotrys; species Blastobotrys illinoisensis. Next base: position 4,647 of record JAKTQJ010000028.1, on the reverse strand, counting down.
AGGAGTTTATCCTGCCGCAGCCAATACCCTCCAAATTCTGGCGCATAGTTCTGCTAGATGAGGAGAGCGTTGGCGATGAGGATTTGCGAGGATGCGATTTGGAATACGTTTTCAACGAAACGTGTAACTACCGCAACGTCGTGCCTCCGCCGAGTCCTCCAACCAGCGACGATTCATCGAGTGACGGAGAGGCTGCTAGCGACGAAGAGCCAACCGCCGAAGAGCCACTTGTTACAGCAACTGTCGACAAACCACCGGGCGAAGAGCCAGCTTTTGAGCCGACTGCTGAAGAGCGAATTCAAGAAGAAAGAGCAATTCAAGAAATGTATGAAGAGTCTCAAAAAGAGGTCCAAGATGAAATAGTCGACCCGGATGAAATAAATTCCGACGAAGCAAAGACGCGAAAATCGGAGATCGAACTTCCAAAGCGCAATGCTCGCCCTCATTCGGCATATTCATCGTCCGCATCGACATTGGACAAGATTCTTGACTGCTTTGAGGCCCCACCAGCAATGGTGAATGAGACTGGCAGCGCAACAGTCGGCCTCGTTCTCAACGACTCGCTCATCCACGACCTTGACGACACGCCCTCGAGCTCCCCCGTGACCACTGCAACCTACGAAACAACAGCGTCCTCTTTAGAGGGCCTGCGCACTACGCCCCCACTGGTTACGGCGCCGTATATCAGCCACCCGCTCGTCCCTTTAGCCACGCGGAACAACATTATCAGCTCTACGTTCCCATTGCGGTTCAAGCCCATGGACGACGACTGGCTCGAAATCAACTCCAACGGCCCGTCGTACCAGTACCCGCACGAGACGCGCCACAACCCAGTGCAGTGGGCTGGCGAGCTCGTCTCCTCCTCCTCAGCGTACTTTGACCGCGTAATGCCGCGCCGCCAGTCGCTCCGAGCGTACCACAGCTGCGACAGCATGCGTTCCCACAAGCCCGAGTCCCACCATACGCCTCTCGCTAAGAACTCGGACGTGGACTTTTACCACCAGGCGCTCGCCGTGTCGGGTTACGTTGGATGGCGCATTTGGAACCGCCTCTCCCCGTGGGCCAAGCGCGGATACTAATCTCTATTTATTTGTGTAACGATAATGTTAACGACGACATGACTATCTTATAATTGTCCTAATTACTGCAGTATCATTTACCAGGCTATTCGTTTAATACGGTGCTATCAGTTCGCGCCGCGCGCGTGAGAAGTTTATCGCATTTTGGCAGCCTTGCACAACGACATAGCGTACCATAGATAATGAGCGTTGGTGAAAAGCCTGCGGGATTTCCAGTGGAAGTTCTGACGAAAATAGTAAAACACGCTGATGAGCGCCAGTTTAAAACCCTACGGCTGGTCAACTGGACATTTTGTAATGCTGTCGATCGCAGGATCTGGAGAGACGTCACAATCGTCCTTAATGGTTCAGAGAGCACAGTTACAGCTGTCGAAAACCGACACTTGGATACAACAACTCCTAGAGCCCGATTCGTGGTGCCGAAAGGGAGCATTTCAAAATTAAAGTGTTTAGAGAGGAATGCCGGGCATATAGAATGGGTAAACTTGCGGACAAGTGACAAATTTTCGATTGATGACGCAGTGCAGACATTTGCAGTATTGGCGTCGAAGGGCGTGAACATTGGCGTGTGCAGTCTTGAGCTGCCGACCTGGGGAGTAAAAACCACCAAGGAGTTCAGAAAAAAAGCCAATTCAAGGGCTTCAAATTGGAATCCGCTGGTATTGATACACCTCCTGACACCGAGCAAAGAAGGAGCGGCCCTCATGGTTGAAGCGGTGTGTCCTCCTTCCTTGGATGAACGGCTAGAGATAAATATCGGCGAAGTTGTGGGGATAAAGGGCATACCATTTTCGTTATTCTTGGCTTATGGGGATACCATTACATCGCTGCGGTTGGATGTCCCAGATGGAGAAGCCACTGCTCGGCTTATTAAATGCCTTGAATTTTGCACCAAGCTTGACAAGCTCTATATTACTATGCGTGGTATTTGGGACGCATATGACAGTATTCCTCAGTTTACAAAACTAATCCTCCCGGAATCAGTGACCATATTCACGCTTGATCCTCCTACCAAAGTGCCTTCAATGACAATTGTTGCCAATAACGTTTGCAGTTTTTATATCGATTGTTCTCGGTTCCCCTCTACTTTGCAGTTGAAGTTTGCGTCATTGGAGGAGCTTAGGCTCAGCAATTGTGCCCTTGCGGAGCCTAATCTCGTGTTCATGATTGCATTGATGGGGAAGTGGAATGAATTGGAGCTGGACACGGCGGTGGACGCCGAGCTTTTGAAGTTCAAGTCCGTGATACGGAGCACTAAGAAGGTGTTGAATATTAGCAAATTTGGTGATTCAACGGCCCACATTGGCTTTGACTATCTCACTGGTTACACTCGGTGGTTGAAGGAGATGAAGGAGTCGATATCCCAGCTTGAGAGTATCACGCTCAAGTTCCCGGTGCTGCCTCCTGAGAAGTTGAAACGGTTTATTGTTGATTCTGTGTGTCCTGTTTTGCCGAATGTGACTTCTCTGTACTTTATCCAGAGCGAGACAGAGGCGTTGGCCAGGATGAAGAGGCTGTATCCTTTTTTGAAGGTTGTTCGTAAGGGGGTGTATTACATGGATGGGGCTCGTCTCAAGAAGCTCCAAGCCGAGCTTACATCGAAGTAGGGGGTCCCCCAGCTACGGGGGTTTGGAGCCCCCAAGGAGAGCCATGAACAACATGGAGGATGAGATACAATATACATCTACCATAACAGGAATTACAAACTACTTTGCGCCAAGTAGAGGGGGTCTGGGGGGTTTCCCCCCAGCTACGGGGGTTTGGGGGCAGAGCCCCCAACATGGAGGATGAAGTACAAGGAGGACGAGATACAATATACATCTATCATAACAGGAATTTACAAACTACTTTGCGCCAAGTAGAGGGGGTCTGGGGGGTTTCCCCCCAGCCACTGGGGTTTGGGGGCAGAGCCCCCAAGCACACTCTGCCATCAGTATCTAAGTCGATGCTGCTAGGCATTTGGTGTCAATTGAGTTGAGAGGGGGTCTGGGGGGTCTCCCCCCAGCTACGGGGGTTTGGGGGCAGAGCCCCCAACATGGGGGATGAAGTACACGGAGGATGAGATACAATATACATCTATCATAACAGGAATTTACAAACTACTTACATGGGGGGCCGTGGCTGGGACTGGTTCTCAGCCTGGGCGTAGACCTCCTCGCCGCCGGCCTCGAACTGGAGGCCGAGGCCGAGCCGCGCCGAGCTCTTTGAGTGGTCGATCTCGCCGGCGAAGAGCACGGACACGACGGGCAGCACCCTGCGCTCGACGAGGCAGGCGACCTTGCCCGTGGAGTCGATCTGGCCGCGGAACACGGACTGGCGGAACTCGTACTTGGCGCCGACGGTGGTGGTGGCCTCGACCTGCGGCGCGCCGCCCATCATCATCATCATCTGCTGCTGCTGGCCGCCGAGCGAGAGCGACGTCTCAATGCCGGCCTCGACCTTGTCGGTGACGCGCCGCCAGAAGGACGCCAGCACCGAGCCCTGCGCCTGCAGCTGCGCCGCCGCGACCCAGTCGCCACCAACGTACCGCCCGTAGTAGTTGACCGCCGCGTCCGGCGGGTACAGCGGCGACTGGCACGAGTAGACCGTCTCAAGACCCAGCGCCAACTTTGGCGTCACCGACTGCAGGATCGAACCAACGGCGACCCCGGTGAAGACGCCCTCGAGCACAGACGGGTTGAGCGCCTTGAGGTTGAGCGAAAAGTCGGCGCCGCGCAGGTCGTGCTCGACCTGGAGCATTGCCGGCTGGCCCGCGGCGATCTGCACGTTGGCCTTTGTCACGTTGGACGCGCTCCAGCCGTAGTGGAAGCGGCCCGAGAGGGAGCGGTCGTTGTCGACGTTGCCCTGCAGCAGCACGTCGTCGGTCGCGTAGAAGGCGGCGAAGCCGTAGGGCGGCATGACGGGCGAGCCGAGCGCGAACGAGTGCGACACCTGGAACGCCGGGTTCATCGAGAAGGACTTGGACAGGTCCGCTCGCAGGCCCGTGAAGAAGTAGTTGTTGAGGAACACGTCCTTGGACGTCTCCTTGTTGATGTTCTCAATCGTGCCCGGGTTGGGCAGCCCCAGGGCCGCCCGCCGGTTCGCGACCGCGCGGTATATGTCGTTGGCGTACGAGAGCACGGGGTTCGTCGTCCACACGGACGGCTCCTGCGCTGGCTGGCTGCCCGGGAACGCCGTCAATGGGACCTGTGGGATCTGGCCGAGGGTAGGCACGGACATTGTTGCTTGGTGGTGGTGCGTTGCTTAAATTTTTCAGCTTGGGAGTCTCACCGTCCGTCGCCCGCTTCCCCGCGTAACCGCCCGTAACAACCCGTAACTACCGCGAGGGAGCTCTTGGGGGCCAGCCCCCAAACCCCCGTGGCTGGGGGGAGACCCCCCAGACCCCCCTCGTTCGAGAGGGCGGAGCGTGGGCTGCCCGTTCGGCGGCGTGGAGGCCCCATGCAAACGAATGCGAATTAGCGCTACACGAGTCCACCACGGAGAAGGACGCAACGTCCTCGGCGTCCTCGGTGAGGAAGGAGGACGCAGCGCTCGCGCCGTACGCGTGGTACGGGTCCCGGTACCCACG